>AYEL01047431.1:0-46727 GCA_000484575.1 Olivierus martensii
ACTCAGTTAAAGTGGTTCAGTCACATTTCTGGAAAAATGTTGACTTTGGAGAAAAATTTGGTAGGACACTATCGTAAATTTGTGTGTTCATTTCCTAAAATTATTTATTTTAATTATTTCAAAATTTATATTTTTGAAGACACAATATCAATATATAAATACAAATGATTCACAAGAGAATCCAGCTTGGCTCATGAGGCAGTTGCACCAATAAACTGAAACAAACAAATATAAGAGAATCCGCCTAATTATAATTAAATTGAATGAAAGTTTGACAGTATAATAGTAAACCTTATTTTAATTCAACAATTAGAATTTTAATTACAGGCTCTTCAATATTTTTTCATAAACAATTTTAAAATCATGTTTTTTTCCATTTGCCTGAATTACAATAACTATGGCATCCATTTCCCGAGATATGATAGTTCAATTGGCAGCATATTTAATATTGATTCATATGATGAGGATTTGATTTCCAACAAATTTAATTATTTTTATATATTTGCCTTTTACTAATGATTTCTATTTTGGCATGAGTCTATATATTCAATAATTTTTACATTTTGAACTTTCAAAAATTACAACTTATAACAACTTATAATAATTAAATAGAATATAAACAGAATTAAATAATTTATTAATCTTTCTTATAAAATGGGTAGTTTTTTAACACTTTGATGGATCAGATGTATACATTTCCAATGTACCATCACTGACTGACATTTATTAATATTTCAAAAAACTGGATATTCTGATTGTAGAATATTTTTTTTGTTAAAATGAAAATATCTTGGATCATAACTATATAAAAATAATACACCAAATTAACAACTAGGTCCCAAATTAAAATAAAACAAAATCTGAACTAGCTAATAGTTCAGATTTTAGTTTTATAAAAATAAATATGATAAAATTTTTTATAAATTTTTAATTACAATAGTGTGTCAATTATCTGATTCCATTGCTGTCCAAAAAAATTACAGTATCTTCTTTTTAATGCACTGGTTGTTGTGCTGATTGTATTATTCCTGTCTCTTAATGCATTCATTTCCAATTATTTATTCGAAGATATATTTAGTATAACAAAAAGTAGTCTTAATTTGCCATTATAGGAGCTATAAAACTTTACTAGTGACATTAGCTACTGTGTGGATGGGATGGTTATTATTTACAAACCATTTACTAAATTAATTATTTTTTATATATTTTAAAAAGTAATAGTAAAATTTTGTATATCATAAACTGACTTATAAACTTAATTACACATTTTTGTATAAAATGGTTATTCTTGTATATATTTGATTATTGAAACTACTGTATTTGAATTGAACAACTTTGGTCCCAATTAGTTTGGAAAATTGACAATATATCTTTCTATCTTTAATTTACTATTCTATCAAAAAAATTTATTAAAAAATTGATATTTCAATAAAAGAAAAAGCAAAATTTTCTAGGTACCACCTATAGCAATCTATCAGCATAGTGATATACTTTCTTCATTTTTTATGTATCTGAAAAATCAATCTCAGATCCAACTGATCAATTCTCAATCTTTACATACTGATTAATCTCATAATGCAACTGGATGGTCCTAATAGTTAAAATAATTATGTCATTTAGTCATCTTTAGTTAGAAAAAATGTAAAATAAGCTGCATATACACATACATTACATACATATACAGTAGGTCTCTAACTTACACTGTAAATTCATCCAAAAAAATTTCCACATAAGTCAAAAACTATATAAGCCTAATAATGCTTAAATTAGATATACATGAATGGATGCTTTCACAAACAGAATGGCCAAATTTATGAGCAAATTTTAAGCACAAATAAGAAAATTGAAGACAATAAGTAATATTTTTGCAAAAAGGTAAATTGTTTTAATGAATTTTTCATTTGTGTTTTATAGAAATTCAACAAAAATAATGAGATTTGTATATCTGTCTCTAAAACAACATTATTCAAAATCTTTCAAGTCAGGGGCCTACTGCATATATATGAGAAAGAATCAAAAGGTAAATTTATTTTGGTTAAACCGTTCTCTTTGTGATGCAAATATTGGAAAATACATATCAAAATAACATCTTTGTTTTAATTCTCTATATAATTATCTAATATATTATTGCATTTATTACAACATAATATGTGTTTTTCTATCTCACATAAAAAATTGTTTGATTGCACAATTTGCAGAAGGCTGATTTAACTTATTGTCACTGTAAAAATATTTATTAGTAAGTATGTTTTTCCACAGGCCCAAAAAGATAAAAATCTGAAGAACCTAGAAAAAAAGCATGGTGATTGTGTTTTAGGATCACTGGTGTTTTCCATCCCAGAGGAGAGCAAATCAATATGGCACCATATTGTGCAACATTAGAGTGACTTTGACAAGAAATTTGCCAGAAATGCCCAGATTGATATATGGACAATGTGTTGCTTCTCCATGGCAATGCACAGTTTCATTTACACAAGCAATAACTATCACATTCAATTCTTGAAGATGGCAAATATTCTTATACCTACCATACAGTTCAGATATAGCTCCTTCAGATTTTCATCTGTTTGGGTCTATGAAAAAGTACTTGTGGGTAACACTTTTGAAGTAGCAATTAAGTCAAGTCAGCCATCTGCTGTGCAATCAACCAGAGAGAGAGAGAAAAACTCATTTCATACTAAAATAAGTGAAGCAATGTATTGGATGATTACATAGAGAATTAAAGCTGAAGCTGAAATAAATGTCTTAAGTTCTTTTTTTAATTATCCCCCCCCACACACACACACGCACGAGTGTTCACACAAAAAAGCTTCAAAATATTTTTCAAGAATCTCCAATAACTATTATATATAATTTACTTCTACATTCTATTGAAAGTAAATGTTACCTGCAAATTTATGGATTCCTGATATGAAACATCTAATACTCTTGGTAAACTTGGAACTAAAGCATGATAATCTTGTAGCATTGTCAATAAATCTGCTATTTGATGAATAACAATTGCAAATGCACGAGATAAACAAACTGTTGTTGTTGCCATAGTTATAGCACATTCCTGAGTTACTGCTGCTGCTACAGAAGTAGTTCCTGCTGTAGTTCTTCGTAATGATGAAGGATCTATATATATTAATCCACTTGAACCTGAAAAATAAAAAATTGATTTATAAAAAAAAGAAGAGGAGGAAGAAAAAGAACTAAGATTTAAATTGTTACCAGAATTACTAATAGTTCCACGACCAGATTCTCGCTGACGAAGAGCCCACTGCATATGTTGGGGAGCCAAATTTGGTCTAGGGCCAGTATTTCCAGTTGTGCTTCTTCTCTCCAATTGTTCATCAAGGAAAGCTAACTCTTCAGTATCAGGTTCTGTCTCACCTGCTTCACTCTCTTCTTCATCTTCTGCATTTGAAGATTCTGCTGAATCATCTTCTGAAAAATATGGGAGACTAGCAACTCCTAGAAACGAGCATATTCTTTTTAAAAAAGAAATTTCATACAAAATAATATGATATGATACAATATAAAATAATTATTCTCAAGTATTAAACTGCATATATATATATATAAGTTGGGAAATTCCTTCATATATATTGAGTTTCCAGTTTGATCACATATCATTGGAAAATTAATGTAATTTTAAATTATATCAGTTTCCTGCTCTCTAGAAGCATTAATTTAAATAAAAATGATCATTCATGAGGAATTCTGTTTTGGCAAAATGAATGAAACTGTTTATAAGTCTGTTGGCTAAACAGATTCCAAAAAAACATTAAGAAAATATGACTCAGTCGAGTGGTTGCATGCTAAACTTCTACTTGAAGAGATCAGGTACTGTTCTGGATTCTAAATTTTCATGAATGCACAAGTTTGATCTATGAAATTATCTTTAAATCTTTCAAAGGATTCAATCATGAGTTCTGGCCAACCCATAGTAGAAATATCTGCTGTTATGATATCCTGTCTAAAATTCAGCATACAATCAAATTAACCATCTATAAATATGGAGATTTTATAACATGGATTATTTTTCATCTTTCAAAGCGTTAAACCTATCAGTATGCCCTCCATATCTTTTAATAAAAATAAAACATGGAAATTTGGTGGATAAATTAATATTTTCTTGCTTTAGTACTGATAATCATAGTGATTTATAAAAATTTGGATAAATGTGAACACTGATAATCATAAATTTTTATAAATCACTATGATTATCAGTGTCAAAAGTGACACTGATAATCATAATGATTTATAAAAATTTGGGTAAATGTGAACAAATAAGGAACATTTCTTGTTCCAATATTAATCATAAATATCACTTCTATTAATTAATATTACTTATAATATTTTCTTGCTATTTCTCTCATCTTTTAAGTCAATAGACTTATAAACAGTGTGAGCTATTTTGTAACATCAAAAACATTATAATGCAACTATCATGAATAATTATTTTTATTTAAATCAGTCAATTTAGGAAGCAGGAAATTGACATAAGTCAAAATTATATTACTTTTCTTATGGTGTATGATCAAAGTAGACATCCAGTTTACATACACACAAAGTATTCCCTGGCTTATGCAAATAATTGGGGTCAAAGATTTTTAGATAGCTGAAATTCTGCACAAGTCAGAAAAATAATTTTTTAACAAAAATTCTAAATAAAATAACCAGAACTAGGTGGACTATGGTTGCAAAGTCGTGCTTTAGTACGACTGTCAATACTAACTACTTATCAGCTAAACCTAACGGCTAGCGACTCTGCAATCCAGAGTTCGGCCTGAGCTCAGAACCATGAGTAGAACACACCCTATTTCTCCCACCATGAATCCGACCAACTTCGCTGAACTGGATCAGGGGCCAAATAAAAGAAGTAGAGGGCCGGGGGGTTGCTCATATGTGAGCTAGGCTATTTCTCATTCGGAAATATTATTATTATGATTATTTGCATATTTACGCCCCCTTTCTAATCAGGAAGATTACTAAGGGGCAGTGCCAGTTTCAACCACTAAGCTACTAAGGGGTAAAGGATGGTGAAGGACAGGGATCGCTGGCCTGGGCCCATCACTCCGAAAAAACTTTTCAGGAGATACCAGACCCGGGATATGAATCCGGGTCCTCTTGCGTGGCACCCGACAGCGTTACCACTCGGCCATCCGACCCACAGATCGCTGGCCCGGGCCCATCACTCCGAAAAACTTTTCAGGAGATACCAGACCCGGGACATGAATCCGGGTCCTCTTGCGTGGCACCCGACAGCGTTACCACTCGGCCATCCGACCCATTCGAAGTATTAATACCTATTTCTTAACGTTTATTTGTTATCCATATTATATATATATATATATACAGTCAGGGCCGGATTTACCAATAGGCCAACTAGGCCGAGTCCTAGGGGCCTCAAAACTATCAATCAGTTTTCAACTTTTATAAGCTTTTAATAAAAAAAAATGGGTTTTTATTAAAGTGCTAGATAAAATTTTAAAGGTTCCTTATAAGTTATAAGGAGCCTTTAAAATTAAACGTAGCTGATTTGAATTTTTAGGGGCTCCAAAACCTTGCTCGTCCTAGGTGTAGCTGATTTGAATTTTTAGGGGCCCCAAAGCCTTACTCGTCCTAGGGAACCTTTAAAATTAGACATAGCTGATTTGAATTTTTAGGGGCCCCAAAGCATTGCTCGTCCTAGGGCCCCATAACTGCAAATCCGGCTCTGTATACAGTATATATATATAATTCCGTTTTCAAAGAAAGGGTAGGAGAATTAGTTAATTTAAGGTCAATTGGTACTAATTTTTATTTGCAGCAATTAAGAAAACTCAACAATTGCATTCAGATGTTAATTTTTTCTATATGTGAATTTGTAAAATATCATTGAAAACAATTATTCTTAACAAAAAAAAATAAAATTAAATTAATTCTGAACCTTTTCGCAACCCACATGATTTTTTTTTTTTTTTTTTTTGCACATTCACATAGGATCGCATTACTTAGTTTGTTCATTCTATTAGAATAATCGTTTATAAAGTTTTTTTGTAATTTTGATTTTAATTGTTAAATCTTCTTTTTATAATTTTTGAATTTCTCTTTACAAAATAATTCTTTTTATTTTGCTTACAAAATTATTTTTTTATTTCTTGTTTCCTCTGACTGTTCTATTTATCTATATATTCTCTATATTTTCATAACAAAGTTTGTTATGAAAATAAATAAACGTACTGTGTATATATTGAAAGAGCAAATATAGAAATACAGGGAAACCTGTGCTGTTGGCCAACTTGCAAGCAGTGGCCATCTTAATATCCGCCCAAGCATATTGCGGGATTTTTAGACTGTGTAAATGGCTATCTGTGTTCAGTGGCCATGACCAGTGATGTTTAATTTCGGCACCTTGTGTGCACCATCTACTAGGTGGCCAGAAAATTTTGTTTTGATCAGAAATGCCAGATGGGCTCTAGATCTTCTATCAGCTGAGCATTCTAAAGTGAAACAAATCCCGAAAACAGACATTAATTAATGATTTCTTTCCTTAGATTTAATTAACAATGTGAAACTGTCCATAAACTTTGTATTTTAAACTTTGATGTTTAATAACGAAATTTGCAGGAAGAAATTTGTAATTAACTCTGTCTGGTGGCCACAATCTCAGCCGCCGAAAACTGGCCACCTAGCACAAGTTTTCCTGTATTTGCTCTTTCATGAAAGAGCAAATATATACATGAAAGATCAAATATCGAAATATTTGCTCTTTCATATATACGCAGTATTGTACTAAGTATGTAGAAACTATTAATATTTATTCAATAACAAAATATATTTATTGTTGATATTCTCAAATATTTTTCCTTTACCCATCAATCAATTGAAAGTGTCACGTAATTTATTTTTTTCTCGATAGTTACATGATATAGCTATATATATATATATATATGTATCAATGAGTTAAATATGTATTCGAACAGTTAATAAATTTGGTGTAAATTATTTAATACGAATGGTGCAAATGCTCGATTAGCGTGAGTGAGTAATAGAAATTCCCAGCCCTAATCGCTAAGTGTATAAACTTCAAATTTGGCCTGGAGATAGCATTTAGGTCACATCCAAAATTTAACAGCCTCAAAAAAATTGAAAATTAAAAAAAATTTATTTTTATCAACAGATGGTGCGAATCAGGGGCGCCGAGAGAAATCCCGGACCCCGGTACGAGGTTTTGGGCCCCTATATATATATATATTTCCTCCTCTATAAGATATCAAAACCATACATACACTGACGGAAAAAAAATCCCAACACCAAGAAAATATTATTGTAGAGTAATGAAATTTAATACGTAATTTATGAGAATAGCATGCTGTTGCTGCTGTCTGTGTCCACCACTAGTAACTTTTAAACTAATTAGTATAATTTCGTTAAGTTCGGCCCTGATGTTCTGCCATTAAAACTGATTTCCACGCCTGCCATTTAATCCTCCAGTTTCGACCATTTAAAAATGGCAGACGTTCAAATTTTCTAATATTCTCTCTTAATATACCTTGAGTTATTTATTGGACTTCTATAAAAATTTATCAGAATGTTCAAGTCATTGAAATCGCATCAATTCA
Organism: Olivierus martensii; assembly: GCA_000484575.1. Classification (NCBI taxonomy): domain Eukaryota; kingdom Metazoa; phylum Arthropoda; class Arachnida; order Scorpiones; family Buthidae; genus Olivierus; species Olivierus martensii. The sequence goes on from AYEL01047431.1 coordinate 7,593, forward strand.
CCATTTATCTTCAACCCTTTAAAAAATGGCAGATGTTCAAACTTTACTGAAAATTTTTTCCTGAACTGTTTGGTAGAATTTTATAAAATTTATCAGGGTGATTACACCATTAATGATGATTTTTATTTCCTTGTCTTTAACCAATTCAAAAATAAAGGACACGTCCAGAAAGTAGGTAATCTGTTCTTGCAAGGATTTCTTGTCACCGTTTACTAATATCAGATTTCAACCGTGCTAAAAGAATTTTTTATTCGTTTAAGTGGCCTATTAAACTTTTAGAAGTGTCCAAAATTTTGATGATTACAATTAAGTGGTGCATAAATTAATTAGTAACTTCGTCAGCGATGCGAGATTTCGGAGTTCACATACTACACGGAACATATTATCCTTTATATACCTTAATCAATTTTTTCCCCCTCATTAGTTAATTTTTAAAATTAATGATTTTTAAAGCGATAAAAATTACTATTTACCAAATTTTTTGAAGCTAATTAGAGATGAAAAATGATCATTCGAATTTTTATCTTATTATTATTATGCATAAAATGATAAATATAGCAGAGAGAGAACGATAATTATTATTATTCTCCTCTTAAATTTATACTAGAGTTTAATTTGTAGGAATTAATCTGATTCGGAACCACGCGATTATTTTTGTTCCGTGGTAAAATATTATTAGCATTTTCCAGATTACATTCGAGTAAGGAGATTATGAAAATAGTAATTTCTGTGCTTAATGAATGAATTCTGCCATGTCAGCATTGAATCGACTGAACCTTAATGCATTAGTAAATGATCTCTCGTATGTAAAACTAGATGAATTTTCGCAAATAAATTTGCTATTCTTGCTCGAATGCGGTTAGTTTTTATTATATAGGCGAATGCCATTTAAAAAAAATCTACTCGATCAGGTTTACTTCTTTCACCAACGAGGAATAAACAGACTTTGCAGAATAAAAATTTTTTCCAGTGTGCAGTTTTATCAGAAAGGAATTTACAGCATCAACAAATTTAGCTAGAGAGAAATTTTGTTTTATTTTTTATTTTTTCGAAACACGACTTTAATCGTTGTTTGTAATTTTTACCTGTAAAATTTAGTTAACAAAAATTTTTCCTCGGTTAAAAATAATTTCATATATTTTTGTAGTCATTTTTAACTATAGTTGGTTGCATTATCAGCTAGAGTTAAAGTAATTGATGATTAATTATAATTATAGTTAATTTAACTAGAGTTAAAATACTGTAAATTTCAATTTCGCTATATTTCTGTAGTCTAGTTTTGTAGCTTTGTAGTATTTTTAACTATAGTTGATTGCATCATTAACTAGAGCTAAAGTAATTGATGATTAATTATAACTATAGTTAAAATAAATTTCTATTTTTAAAAATTTAACTAGAGTTAAAATAAATTTCTATTTTTAAACTGTTAAAGTTGACTGTAAGTGATTTAATATGCAATTAAAATTAGCATAATAGTAGCCAGACAGATAGTGACCAGCAGGAAGATTTGGCCTTATAAGGGCTCCAAAATTTAATGTTTTATGTTAACAGCTCTAAATTTGAATGTATGGGACTCATACTTGCGACTGTATCCATCTCACCTGTCTCAGGTTTTGATAATAACCATTAAATTAGTAACTAGAATTAGTCAAACTAATTAAACTCATAGTTTAAACAATAATTAACTTAACATTTAACTACAGTTACCGTGTTCAAACCTATTAAAGCTAAGCGTTCTGTAATTATAAAAGACAAATAATGCCGACATATTTAACTATTGTTAACAAACAACTTACTAAATTTAATTGTATTAAACGTGATCGCAGAATTTATCACAGTTAAATCTTCTTCTCTGTTAGAACGTTTGATGTTAGAACTATCGTCATTAGCCGAAAGTTTACTAGAATTTTAAATTAATCTAATGATGCGTTTAATAGGTCTAAACGATTAAAGATGCCTTAATCATTAAACGATTTAACACTTTGTTATGGTATTCTTAAGTTTTTGTTTTTTATTTTCTATTGTTATACGATATAAAGAAGAATGCTATTATCATAGTTGATCATCCAACCAAGACAAATACTTAGACTAACCAAACAAGTCGGTTTAAATTCTGTAGTTTATTTTTTTTTCTTTTTTTTTAATTTTTCATTTGTACAAACTCATTTTCGTGCTGTTTGTTTCCGGTTCAACGATCGGATTACAAAATAAATTGATAAAAATATTTAAAATCTTACATACAAAGTCTGCGCTAAGTAGGAGATTTAGACTCTATAAAGAAATTTTCTATGCACCATAAGAGTCCTGCAAAGGCATTTATCCCCGAACACGTGTAAAATAGCGAGTTATAGCTACCTCTTATGTCTCTGTAATAACCTATAAAGGAAAAAAAAAGAGGATAATTCTATGAGAAACATAATATGATGTTTCTAAGAAGGTTGAGCAAAGTAAAAAAATCTTTTCTTACCTATTATGAATGGATAACAGATCGGGATGAATCCACTTAAAGACTGCATAGTTCCCATAGCCAGTGGAAGATGAATCAAATCAAGGTAATCTACAAACAGCAAGTGCCATTGTGGCATTAAACAACCGCTAAAAAATCCAACTCCTACAGCTATAAATATTAAAAATACGTAGTCATTCGAGAAAGGTGTCAAAACTAATATCACAGATTGAATAAGAAAGGAGGCCGCCATCACATACTTTCTCTTTATTCTGACGACATCTGTCATCCATCCACATAATAGACGACCACAAAGATCGGCAATGCAGTAGCTGGAGAGAAGATATACTCCCCTGTTCAGCTTGATATTCAAATCCAAAGCGTAATCCACTATAACAGTAGGAAAGCTGAAGTAAGTGAAGTGGTATGAAGAATAAGTTATCCAAATGAGGTAGAATATTCTAAAGCGTAGTACCTTCGTCCAACTGCGAAATATTTGAATATATTTCGGAACAAATTTAACTTTTGTGGGAAGTATATCGGGCGACGATAAATCTTCTTCTAAAACTTGAGGACGGAAAAGTGCAACCGCTACAAGACCTTGTAAAATAATGCCAGAAACGATAAGAAAAGTTCCACGAAGACCATAAATATCTAGTAAATGTTCTATTAGGGGTGGAAGAATAAAAGAACCCATTGTTGCACCTGCATAAGTGATACCAGTAGCGATAGTTTTGTATCTCTTAAAGTACTGGCAAATAATGATCATATTTGACATGTTGACGATTCCTATTCCCGAACCTGCAAAAATGGTAAAACAAATTTGTGATTGGTTTTTCTATTCGAATAAATAAGACAACTTACCGTAAATTATGCCAAGATAGATGGTTACTGGTAAAATACCCTTAGCAGTGAAACATAATGCTACACCGGTAGCACTCAAAAGCGTTGCAGAAAACACAATCGTTCTGATGGTGTAAAGCCGACAGAGAACGCCATTAGCAACAGCTAACACGAGAAATAAAAAAGGAAGAACATCAATTTGAGTTTCTGAACGTAAAACGAGTGAGTAAAATTAACTTACATACTAATAATCCAACTGTGCTGGCTAGCGAAAAGGGCCAAGATGCTTCTTCTCTAGTCGTATCGAAGACTTCGATGATAGCAGTATAGATCACTCCAGATGATCTAAACAAACCTATGGCACTAAACATACTAACAAAACTAGCGACATTTACCACCCAAGACCATCCTTTATCGACGACGGCCATTTTGAGAAAGTTGTTCACAAAATATATAATTTACAAGTACTGTTTACGTTAATTAATAATAAATCATAAGTTTATCAGTGATCCGTTTCGATATCATGTCCGCTTTTTAAAGACGTTCCAATTAAAATGTAAACAGTACGCGTACTTAATATTCCGGTCATTGAGCTATTTAGCATGTTTTTGAAACTAAATATAAAAATTTTCAAGGTTATTCTGACATTGATCGATTAAATATATATATATTTATATAAATTCGGTGATCTATATTAAGGAAGAAAAGTTTACTGACTTATCTCTAGATCTGCACAGTTTAGAATTTTTATTATTTTTCCTTATTATTCTTTTTCTATTAAAAGACAGGAAAGTATAATATTTGTTCGTTTTATCCTCATTTTATTCATGTATTAAATTATAACTTTAATGTAATATAAATAATAGTTAAATCGGTAAAAACCATTTAACTTTTCAAAAAAAACTAATCGATTTAATCGAAAGTATTTAGTAGTAATCGAGCAATTCAAAAAAATACATAGGCCTATTCGATTTAATCGAAAGTATTAAAGTGGTAATCGAATAGTTCAAAAAAATATATATTCGATTTAATCAAAAGTATTAAGTAGTAATCGAGTAATTCAAAAAATGAAAACCATTTAACTTTTCAAAAAAACTAATCGATTTAATCGAAAGTATTAAATGGTAATCGAATAGTTCAAAAAATATATATTCGATTTAATCAAAAGTATTAAGTAGTAATCGAGTAGTTCAAAAAATGCATACTCGATTTAATCGAAAATATTATGTAATAATCGAGTGGTTCAAAAAATACATACTCGACTATTGAAAATGATAAGCAGTTATGAAATTCAAAAAATATATATTCGATCTAATCAAAAGTATTAAGTAATAATCGAGTAGTTCAGAAAATACATACTCGATTTAATCGAAAGTATTAAGTAGTAATCGAGTAGTTCAAAAAAAATGCATACTCGATTTAATCGAAAATATTAAGCAATAATCGAGTGGTTCAAAAAATACATACTCGACTATTGAAAATGATAAGCAGTTATGAGAAATTCAGGACAACATTTTCACATATTTGTGCAAGACATTTAACGTTCATCTTGTAAAAATTCACATATTTTTTAAAATATTTTTGAACTTTATAACAGTTTAAAATTGTCAAACTATCACTCGATCACCCATATTATAAAATTCAATAATTCATCTTCTAAATCAGGTATTTTTGAGAAGTTTCTTCCTTTCTTAAGAGGAAAAACCCGGAGCGAAACAGTTAAAATTATTTCCTGTAAGAACTTTGCGACTTGCATCTTTGCACTCTTTAGACATATGATACGTGAATGGTCCATCAGTCGACACAGTTCATTGTTTATAGATAGGCCCATTTTGATCTGGATTGTTTATAGAGGAGGTAAAAGGAAAAAAAGATAATATCCATTGAATAAGAACCGTATTAAGAATTGAATAAAACTATAGCGAAGTGAATTGCCGTTCAATTTTGCAAAAATAGGTTGTTTATGCTTCATTAAACGTTCCAAATTTATATCAAGAAAATCTGTAGGGTTGCCACTGTATAGCAGTATACAAGAAACAGTTAAAGTTAAAATATTCTTGTTTATTTATTTAAAAAATCTCACAAGTTAAGCTATCATTTTTCTAGGAGTCAAAATTCTGTTACAAGTACTGACAGTAATATAAACTCTTTGTGAATGGAGAACAATGCCATAGAAAGTATTACGCAACTTTAGGATTACGTAACTGATCAAAGGGTGTCTGAAGAAAAATTTCTTAAAATGGCATGATAGTTTACAAATTCATATCTTTAGTTTCCACCAAGAAAACAGAATCCGTGTGTTTATCTGACTCATCTGGGATCTTACATCGTAGACGCCCTTTTTTTGCTAAGACCTCCCACAGAAATGGGCAAACGAGGAAACACCTATAGATTCTAGCATCGAGAATTGGCATATTGATGGAATTATCACGCAGTCAAGGTTATTTCATTTTAGAATAAGAACAAGTCATTCAAAAGAAACGAAGGGGAGGGGAAAAAAACATTATATTACATAAAAATCGTTCTTTTTTTTGTCTGCAAATCTTGTACAATTCATCAAAAGAAAGAATTTTATGACGATTAATGTTGCGAATAATTCTTAAAAAGTTCGATGCAGATTCGAAGCTATTACTCTTTTCTAAGAAACACAGTTCGACCTTGATTTATAAAAGAACAGAAAAAAAAAAAAAACTGAATAAAAGAAAAGCACTTAGAACTAGGGAGTTGCGAAAGAGACAATTTAGTTGTCGTTCCTGTTGAATCATTGTCCTCAAGTAAAGACATAAATAAAAACATTAGGAATATACATCTTCTGTTGCTTGTAATGATTGATGTCACGGTAAAAGGTTTCTTGGCAGATTGTTCTTCCAAAAATGTACTCTTTTTTTCTTCTAGTTATAAAAAACAATTTGTATGATCCTTTAAATATACTTGAACACGAATTGATATCTCTAACACAAAACGAGGATGACATTTTAGAAGTTTACAGAAATGGCAAACTTTGTTCTCCTTTATGGACAATTTATTTTGTAGTTCACATGGAACATCCTGAAATTTCTTTTCTTACTTATTATTATCGTCATCGCGTGTTTTTGCAATTAACCGCTTTTATTTTTACAAACAGCAACAAACTGTAAAGGGTAAAACTGCTCTGCAACTAATTTCTTTAGACAAAACAAATTTTTTAAAAGTTTGCTAAGTTTGTTTTAAAACAGAAAAGTTCAGAAGAACGAAAAAAAAGTGATATTTTTCTTTATAACTTTATAAAACTATTAACAAGAGTTTGATGAGAATATTTTAACAATGGCACCATTCATTTATTTCACTCTAAAGTTGGGAAAATATTGCATGCAACCGGATAGAAATAATAATTGAACGTTATTAACGATTGAATAGGATGTAAAAAGAATGGTAAAAAAAACGAATAGCGTGATAGAAAAGTTAGTCGAAATCGTAAAAGTTTTTTGGCAAGTTGTGCGACTTTTTTTACTTCTTAATATATATCTAAGTAGTGGTAGTTGTACCGAAATTAATCTCTTCAGTTCTTGTGTATGATGTAATACTCCATAAATGTTTCCGCAGATTAAGCAATTTAAAAACCAAAAAATATTTTGTTTCACCAATTGCACAATAAGCTAATTTTTTTGTAAGTACATAAAAATATTTATCAGATCATCCATCATAAGAAGAGTTTGTTATAAATATAACCAATACTTCTTACGAAGATGAGTTAGCTATAAAAGTAACTAATACTTCTTACCGAGACGTATAACTGTAAAGTGTAATCAATGTTTTTTACCAAGATAAGTTAATTGTAAAGTGTAACCAATGCTTTATATCAAGATGAGTTAGTTATAAAATGTAACCAATGCTTTTCTATCAAGATTAGTTAGTTATAAAGTGTAACCAATGCTTTTTACCAATAGAAGTTGGATGCAAAGTGTAACTAATGTTTTATATCAAGATTAGTTAGTTATAAAGTAAAACCGATGCTTTTATCAAGATTAGTTAGTTATAAAATGTAACCAATGCTTTTCTATCAAAATTAGTTAGTTATAAAGTGTAACCAATGCTTTTTACCAATAAAAGTTGGATGCAAAGTGTAACTAATGTTTTATATCAAAATTAGTTAGTTATAAAGTATAACCGATGCTTTTATCAAGATTAGTTAGTTATAAAATGTAACCAATGCTTTTCTATCAAGATTAGTTAGTTATAAAGTGTAACCAATGCTTTTTACCAATAGAAGTTGGATGCAAAGTGTAACTAATGTTTTATATCAAGATTAGTTAGTTATAAAGTAAAACCGATGCTTTTATCAAGATTAGTTAGTTATAAAATGTAACCAATGCTTTTTATCAATATGAGTTGGATGCAAAGTGTAACCAATGCTTTTCTATCAAGATGAGTTAGCTATAAAGTGTAACCAATGCTTTTTACCAAAATGAGCTGATTGTAAACTGTAACCAATATATTTTACCAAGATGATTTAGTTGTAAAGTGTAACCAATAATTTTAGCTGTAAAGTATAACAATACTTTTTACCAAGATGAGTTAGCTTAAAGTGTAACAAATGTTTATTTAATGAGCCTTTTTATAAAAATAGAGAAATTAAGCTAAACTATATTGATTTTCTTTTTATATATTCCAAATACTAAATTGATTTTTTCGCGCCGTCCATTAATTACAATATCAGCCTGCCGAGTCTAAAATAGCACCGAAGACATCCGAGAATTCGTGCAGAAAACTTAATGCTAGTTTCTTTGACACAAAGCTGTCATATACTTTCCGAGAACGTGACGTGATGTCCTGTTCTGGCAACCTTGACAGGAGAATTTTTATGCACGCCTGCTTATTTGGTCTTTAAGCAAGCAGTTTATATAGAACCGACGGGATTCATTCTGTACTTTATTTTCTATATATAGATTAATAGAATCGTTTTTCTTCCCTATTCAGATCGTGCGTCAGTATACGTTACCAGTACAACATTATCAGGGATACGCCCGTGCCATGTGACGTCCGTAGTTTCAATTTTTTATATTAAAAAATAGAAGGAATCATTAGTTAAAATCTAATTATAACACTGTACAGTTACAAAAATAATGTATTTTGTCTGTCTCCGGTTGAAAAATTATTCTTTGAGATATATTCACACACGTGATTAATCTTTATTCTTTAATTTTTTATTCGAATCATAAACGTTATTTAATTATTAAATATCTCTAGATGCTAGGTCGTATACATTATCTATAACAGTGTGCAAGAGGAGAATAAATGATGAACTTTTTTCGAGTGTAAGGAGCAAAAAAAAAGAGAACATTTTATCAAAAAATTAAGAAATTATATATAAATATCAGATACAAACAGAATATATATATATATATATTGTCAAAATTTTATAAAAAAAATATGAGGTATAAAATTAATATTGTTATAAAAAATGATGCACAAAAAGAACTTTTTATCAAAGAAATAAAAGTATAAAAACGAGATATTTTTATCAGAAATGAGGAACATATATAACATTTTATAAAAAATTGAGAAAAAAATATGAAAAATGGGATACAAGTAATACTTTTATATAAAGAATGAAGTACAAAAAGGACATTTTTATCAAAATATTTGAGGAAAATTATATAAAAATGAGGTACGAAAATATTTTTAAAATATATAAAAATGATGTACGCAAACAATACTGTAATTTTATCAAAAATTAGGAAGTAAACATAAAAAAAAAAATTTGAGAAAAAGTTATTATATATAAAAAAATGAGATACAAAAAGAATATTTTTTTACAAAAATTGAGATATAAAAAAAGGAATTTATGATAAAAATACAAAAAGATGTACACAAAGAATACTGTAATTTTTATCAAAAATTGGAAACTACAACATCAAAAAGTTGATGCAGTTTCTAATTTTCTACTGTATATAAAGTACTGTACTGTAAAAAATCAAAAAAATATTTTAATAAAATAATTTAATAAATTTAAAAAAAAAATATTAAAAAAAATTTATAATTTTTTATATATTTAAAAAACATTTGAAAAAAAAAAAAAAAAAATACAAAAAATTATAAAAATAATTTTATAAAAAGTGAGGAACGATAAAAACATGTTCATAAGCGCTTTCTGTCTCTAGTTTAGAGCACTTATAAGCATGGAACTCTTGTTGATCATCTAAATTTTATTTATTATAATTATTTTTTATTACTTCTTTAATATTAATTGTTTTCTATTTTCATTATAACTGAACGAAAATATTACGCATATTATATATAATACGCTAAATAATTAGACAAGTAATAATAATTTATTTATTTTATTTTGGCAAATATTTTTAATAATTTAACACATTTTCCGGCAAAACTGGAGCGAGAAAAATAGGAGCGATCTCATTATAAATATTTTTCCGTAAAGAGCGACGCAATTTCATTATTTTTTCGTTATCTCCCCTTTGAAACATTTATGATACATTCTCTTAATTGATGTTTTGATACATTGCGATATCACACTGTGACAGAATTAGGCAAAAATAAACCACGCAGGATGCAACTGCAAACGAATTTCTTAATAAATAATAAACGACGATGTATATAATACAAATATTTTATGATTATAAATTGGCAAAATTTAATTATTTTTTTAATGTAACCAGAAAAATGTTTTGCAATATTAATTACGGGATAAAACGGATAGATATAATTAATATCCGCGAATATAATTAGGGGAGAAAAAAATTAATTAATTGTCCTGCCAAAAAAAATAAAATAAAATAAAATTGCGAAGAGTGAGCGTGTAAAGCTAAAGTCAATTTTTGCATTTGAGCAAGAGATAATGTCCCTTTCTGTATTCTCCATGTCGAATCTATTCGCGGAATATCGATGATTCAAAGTTGGGATCACCTGGATGGTCTGACTGGGGTCGTTGACCCCCGATCACGTGACGCAGGCGGAACCACTTGCGGTACATTAAATTTATTAGTCTGTCTTAATTCCATTTATTATCGGCTAATCGAGACGGAAGTGCTGCAAAGTTTTTCAAAATCCGATTTTGTGCCGATTGAATATTCTAAAATGGATTATGTGCAACTTCCATTTTCCTTTTAACGTTATAAGGGGCACGTGATTTAATCTACACGTGCACTTCCGACGTCACGGAAATGTTACTATAGCAACAGTGTACCACGCCCATGGAGAAATCGGGGGATAGAAGGGGTGTTGCCACCTGTGCCGCTATCGGGACCGAGCGTGTGATTGGATTCGATCACGCTACGACCGAAAAATAATCTAATTTGCGCCTATAAGTCGCTTTAAACGTGAAAAAATATATAAATTTACATTATTTTAATCGTTTTAGCGAGGTTTATTTTTGATTCTTGCAATAATGTGTTCGACTATAAAGCGATGAGCTTAACAACCTAATTTTTTACAGGAAAATATCATTGCACCAATACGAAGTTGTGTTGTGAAGTTCCCCAAAATAAGGGCACTTTTTGAGTCATTGGCATGCACCAGTGACGTACGCATGGACGTTTAAACAAACCTTAATGTGTATGGCGTTTATAAATAAAACCAAATCACGTACTGCCCGTTCGGTCGAAATAAATATGACGTAATTCGAACGATGAGTTCAGTTATCTTCTGACTTCATCCTTTTGTCAGCTGAGCTAATTTTTCCAGGGTCAACGTTTGGGTAGAGTCACCAGAGGCGTTGAGTCAACCCCGTTTTTGCCCAAGTTCCTCTTTTATTTTGAGCAAAAAAGAAAAGACGAATTTTTCCCCGAACAAAACAAGGATCCAGGGAGTTAATTTATGCAATTCGTCAGAAATTCAAATTACGCGTTTTAACCTCGTTTAAACCATGTGTAGAAAAAAAGAGAAATAAGAAAAAAAAAACGATTGCTTTTGTAAAAAATTGATAGGTGTAACTAAGTTAACGTTGACCACGTTTTAAAAATGCAAATGTTCAGAAAGAAGAAACAAGAGTAGAAATGGCAGTATACGTGTTTTCGTGCTTATTTATTAAAGGATTTACTCTTCGCTGAGTATGTTTCTATTATGTAAAAATTCTGACATTTCTGTCGTCCATTGTAGCTCCGGTGACGTAATTAACGTCACGTTTCGACGATTCCTGTAATGGTGGACTCGTGATGTAACGAGTATCTCGTTATCACGTAAAAATCCGAATTGGTAATCCAGTGCATTCTCTAACAACATCCTTTTATTATTATTATTTGCGTGCCTTTGCGAGGGTATCTCTCGTTATACATTAGTGTCAGAGTGTGTGGGTAGATGGAGCCACGCGTATTTTGAGACGATGAGAACATTAAATCAACATGCAAAATTGTTTGAAGAAATTTACATTTCTGTTAACAGCCCGATGTCTATCCTCTTCCTCCATTTTTTTTTCTTTTTTTTGTAAGTTGCTTAAATGAGCATTTTTACAGAATATGTAAAAATAAATCTGCATATGTAGATCATCAAGAAGTTCATTAACATTTTGAAAATAACAAATTTATTATTCATGAAGTTGGTTTCTTAGAAAATTCGCGGAAAATTCACAAAAATAATCTCCTGCCATCTGTTGTAGATGAACGACGTTACTGTTTCTATCGATTTTTGTCGGCTCCTCACATCATACGATATCAAAAAATGGAGACGACGTAACTTATACTTTTTAACAATAAAATTTAGCAGGTATTGCATCGCAAACTGAATGCTTTGTTGCATAAGTCGGTGTAGAAATTTACCTGCTGCTGCTGCGAGGGAGAATGATGCAACATTCTCATCCCCAGGTTGCGGATTATTCTCCCGTAAAAAAAAAAAAACTTACTAGGGGAGACCACTATTACCTGTCCGTCCAGTTTGTTTACCTGAGAGAAATGACTCACCACCCTCATTGCACAAAAGCCGTCGCACCTGGGACCGGGACCTTGGCGGGAAAAATGCATTTGTCTGTATCCCGTGCCGTGGAATAGTGAAGTGCAGTTTATCTTTAAACCATAGTTTCCAATGATTGGTAAGTCGAGTTAAAACATGCCAACTGCTGTTTGTAATTATTATTATTTTTTCCTTCCCTACGAAAGTTACGGTCTGTAATTTAGTACCCGTTTTACGAAACAAAATTGTTTATTGTTCGAAATTTAATCTTTCCTGTATTGCTGCATGCCACATTCTCGCTCTAGTTGTATTGTTTACATGTCACTGATTGTTTCCCCATCGATTGCTCCCAAATAAGGTCTTTACTGCTAAGATACTCCCAGTTATCGTGCATATTATCGCTCCATTAGTTTATTATTATTTTCTTTTTTTTTTTTGCATTTAATCTATCTGTTTGTCCATCGGAAAGAATTACTGTAATTATTTTTCTAATTGACCGTTTGTGCGGTTTTTTCTAATTAGGTCAAGATTAACTCGATTACTGAGACAGATGAACCCATGTGCCCATTTTCCTGTCATAAAAATGCTATAACGCCCATCCCTCCGGCCGAATAACCCATTCTGTTCGACTGTGTAATAATATAAACGAATTTATACCCAAAGTTAATGTCGGGGTGAACGACGGACACGATAAAAACCCTTTTGATACACTTTTATTATAAATAGAAGTTTAATAACCTTTCGAATGAATTATGACGCGTCGTTTCATTGTTCGGATGTGGGAATTATTGTTATTATTATTATTATTTTTTTTTACAGGCCCAGAATTTTCTCTCATTAATTTTCGCATGTCGTAGAAACTTTTGCAGTTATCACTTTTTGTTTTTTTTTTCTTCTTCCCCGTAGGAAGTATGCTATAATTCAATTGTAATTTTATGCATATATGTTATTTTTCTCTTAGTATTTGATGCAGTTTTTAATATGAACGAATCGGAGGAGCAAGACACGTATGTTAGCCAACTCAGAGAAGTGTTTCAGAGTTGCGACATAAAGAATAAGGGATTTCTGAATAGGGACGAACTGATTCTGCTCTGTCATAAACTGCAACTGACCGAAAAAACCAATATATTCGTTTACCAACTATTAGGTGATGATCCAAATGCTAAGGTGAGTTACGTTGAGGAAATTAGTACCATCGATGTTAAGATTCTACTTTGACTGCCTCGCGTGTTCGCGGCGTCGCGCACACATATTAAATTATCTACTTTATAGAGCAGAGAAAAGCGATAGACATTTTGCCTATCACTTATTAAGGCGCGCTATAACGCGACTTAGACCGTGTCTCACGTGCAAGCGACACGATGCTCTATTACGAGCAACCTCGAGCGTCCCACGTGTATATCGCAGTTGCCGCGTAGCATCGCATGCTATCGCCCGCTGTAGCTGAAATACAAACTCTGACGACAGTATCAGAAGTCAGTATTAAGTCTATGGGAGAGTATTTTTTGTTTTTATGGGAGAATATAATTTATTTTTGTAATACTGACTTCGATGGTGTCAGTTTGTTTTCTGAAGCGATTAGAAGCAAATTATCATGGCTACCTAGTTCGATTTAGAGATTCTAATAAGCGAAATTTATTAAAAAAATCCTGTATTATGAAAATGTCAGCTAAAACTTATCATAATCAGCATTTAGTAGATAAATAGTGGGACGATATTTTATTATAGACGCTACAGAAGCGTTTCTCGTGGGACAGACTGTCGCTCATATCATTTGCAGTATAGCATCGTACAGAATCGCGTCGCTTCTATGTGGGACACGACCGCGTCGCACCAAGTTGAGATGCGAACACGCGATGCAGTCAATGTAGAAACCTATCCGACCGGTATCCATCTTTACACATTAATGAATTTGTATTAACGTCTACAGGTTGGATTTGACGATTTTAAAGAAGGATTTGTGTCGCTTTTAACCGAATCTGTGGGTATAGTAGATGATGCGGAAGAGGAGAACGATGACGATACCGGGAATCAGCATCTATCAGGTTTGAAATGGGTCGTTACTAGGTGCTAGCTATTACTACTTAGTCAACAGTGCAAATTTTTATGACAAATTCTTTCTAAAACAAGTTTTTAAGTTGTTTATTTACTTTTGTGGGTCACTGTGACTGCGTAGGATAGCTATGCTTCTAATCTTCCATTAAAAATAAAAAAATATGTACAAGGTTTTGATGTCGTTACAGATAGAGAAGTTTCTCCTAAATTCGTTTTGGGTACGAAAAAATATGGAAGACGTTCTCGTCCCGTATTTAACAGCGACGAGAACGTCACACCCGATTATTCGGATTCCGAATTACTCTGCGTACCATTAGACGGTACTCCATCGTTACTCCGTAGATCTTCTTTGACTAAAAATTCGGACGTGAGTATTCATCTTAAATTATAAATTTAATTATATTTAAAAAATATATAAAGCTGTAATGAATTTATTCTATAGAACGACAACAAGATGGAATGCAGTTACGAATCGCCCATTAAATACGGAAGTGACAGCAGTCTGCCCATGGTAACGGTATCCTCGGATCAACAGGTGTTGGAGACGTTCGAATCGGAGATAAATTCTCATCTCGATGTGCCAATGGAATCCGATTCCAATCTAGAAACTAATCCGGAAGAATATCTGCAGGGAATTTGGAAGAAATTGGGTGTCGGCATTATCTATTCGAATTGTGAACTGGTTTCCAAACAAATTAATGTAATGAATGACATTCGCGTGATGGATCGTCAGAAAAAGCGAGTGAAACAAGAATTCGTTTATATAATACTGTACAATCACGTAACTACTTGAAAAAACAGCACTAGATTGCAGTTCAAAATAAAATACCTAAAACTTTATTAACATTTTCGGCCTTTCAGCCATCTTCAGATAAAGAATTAAACATTTGAAAAAAGAACATACAGTTAGAACAAAAATAAACAAATCATCTCTAACTTTAAAAAAAAAATTTTCAAACAAATAAATATAACTTTACTTACATTTTATGATACATTATATAACGTTTACTTTTTAGGCATATTTTATGCTATAATAATAAAAAAACAAAAATAATAATATTAAAATTGTATGAATTTAGTAATTGGAATAAAAGAAGAAATGTTTGTGAAAGTGCCTAATAAAAATAAATCATCTATCTATATATTTTCGAGGTAATTGATTATTATTACAGGAATCGATTTAAATTTATTAAAGCTTGATATTAAAGTTAGTAAATATGAAAAAAGTTAAAAGTTTAAATAAAAATAAAATATATTTTTTTTTAAAATGATTCACTTGTTGGATTTTTTTTTTAAATGTTCACTCGTTACTCTGAAACTTCCACTTATAACCCCATTTCCTATTGCTGAGACTCTTCCGGCCTTATATTTGCGTATAAAATGTGGGTTTCATCTACTTCAATCATAAATCCAAGATGTACTAATACCTTCTATTATTCATTTAAACTGTGAACTTTTTTCGATATTTTCTAGCACTATTCGCATCTAGTGTGCGTACTTAATTCTAATTAAAAAAAGATTTACCCACCGTTAATTTATTTGAGTCATCTGATTTAAATACTCAGAAAATATTTTCAGAATATTAGTTAAGAATACATTGGAATCTATAAAAGTGATGTTAAATCTAAATAAAAAAATTTTCCAATATGTTCAAGAGATAAAATAAAATCAATTCAGTGAATCTGGAACAGAACAGAACAGAGTTCCAGAATTTTGGAACTCTGTTCTGTTTGTAGATGAGAGTAAATACAGAGTTCCAGAATTCTTGAGGTTGATTCATATATGTCTTAGCAAATTCTAGTCTAGGTTTACGATTCACTTCATTTATGAATGGTTTCTTCCTAGCTGTTCGACCATGAAAATTATATCTCCTCAAAACATTTCTTACAGTTTCAGCACTTGAGGATTTCTTAAACATTAGTTGCACTTTAGAATTTAATTTAACTGCACTAGTTTTAGGATTTCAATGAATATTCCTTACTATCCACCTCAAGACTCTTCCGGCCTTATATTTGCGTATAAAATGCGGGTTTCATCTACTTCAATCATAAATCCAAGATGTACTAAAACCTTCTATTATTCATTTAAACTGTGAACTTTTTTCGATATTTTCTAGCACTATTCGCATCTAGTGTGCGTACTTAATTCTAATTAAAAAAAGATTTACCCACCGTTAATTTATTTGAGTCATCTGATTTAAATACTCAGAAAATATTTTCAGAATATTAGTTAAGAACATTGGAATCTATAAAAGTGATGTTAAATCTAAATAAAAAATTTTTCCAATATGTTCAAGAGATAAAATAAAATCAATTCAGTGAATCTGGAACAGAACAGAACAGAGTTCCAGAATTTTGGAACTCTGTTCTATTTGTAGATGAGAGTAAATACAGAGTTCCAGAATTCTTGAGGTTGATTCATATATGTCTTAGCAAATTCTAGTCTAGGTTTACGATTCACTTCATTTATGAATGGTTTCTTCCTAGCTGTTCGACCATGAAAATTATATCTCCTCAAAACATTTCTTACAGTTTCAGCACTTGAGGATTTCTTAAACATTCGTTGCACTTTAGAAGTTAATTTAACTGCACTAGTTTTAGATTTCAATGAATATTCCTTACTATCCACCTCTCTTCACGTTCAGTAAAGCACCTGGGACGTCCAGTTCTTGCTTTGTTAACGAGTAGATTTGTCTCCCGATATTTTGAAATTATATTATGAATAGTGGATTTACTCATATTTACCATTCTACTTATATTTCTTATAGAATTCCCACTATTCCAGTGATGGATAATAATTTTTCTTATATCTAATGCTATCTCACATTTTTTCCGACCCATGCTGAAAAATTGGTTGAAATCACCTTAAAATAAACTTCTCCAATTTCAGATCTCTTACATAGTACACTTTAAATGACAATTCTGCCAAATTATGGCTATTTCTTGGACTTTTTCCTCTATGTCCCAATACTTTTTTGAGCGTGATTTTTCACTTTGAACACAAGATGTGTGGTATTTCTTATTTATTTCATATTATTTTTCTTGAATTTTTAGATTAAAAACTTTGTTTTAGTTCTATATAGTGACTGTAGTGAAAACAGTATTAATTTAGTGTATTATTTTATTTTTCAATAAATGATTGACAGTTTGTTGTGTCCCAATACTTTTTTGATTGACTGTATATTACTGTACTGTTTCATGTAAATTTAATAACCATTGCCGGTCAGGAAAAGTCAAATTGCAAACATTTATGTAAATTAGGAAATAAAATTTCAATATGAATTTTATTTATTTTTAAACAGAACACAGCTACTCAGAACTCGATAAAAGAAAGTATTTGTAGTTTTATAATTTCAAATATTCATTATAATGAATATTTGAAATTATAATGAATCAGATTTTAAGATTTTATTTGAGAGATTTTGAGTAAGAAAATTTCCTTTTCAGAAGAAAAATAATAGAAAATAGAGAAATATTCAAAATATTAAGAGAAGAATAATTAAATAATTTAAAATATAAAAGTAATAGACAATTATGTTATTAAATAAACAAAAAAGTTAATAAAGTTAATAAAAGCTTTTATTTTCCTCCATTATTTATTTATTTATTTATTTGAACAACACCCTACAACATAGAAATGGGTGTCCCCCCTTAAGTAACAGTTGATTTACTATACCAATCATTGTAAGATTTATATGCTCGATAAAAGAAAGAATTTGTAGTTTTATGCAGACGATGTTTGCGGATATATAACAAGTCTAGTTTTCTTGTATTGACTTGGGGCACGTTGAAATAGATGTTGTTGACCGGAAGAAGACCTTGTATGTATTTAAATCAGTAGTTTTAGATCTTGATTGCGACAGATAGATGTAAAAGCCGGAAATGAATTACAGAATTGAATTGAAGATGTATTGATGTCTCCGTTTCTCGTAGAAATTTGTTGAATGATTTTAATAGCAGTATTGTAAGAACTTATTAGTTTGTACAGATAAGAGGGCGTAGCGGAGGAGTAGATTGAGATGCCGTAGGTAATAATCGAGATAAACATAGCAAAAAACCAAGTATAAAGCACATGTGTAATAGAAATATTCCATAAAAAACGTCTAGTAAAGAATGTTTTACTCCGCACATTGTTAATCAGATATTGAATATGGTGTTTAAAAGATAAACAAGAATCCAAATAAATGCCTAAGTCTTTATGTAACAAAATAGATTGAATGATCATTCCATTAAGATTTATTGACGAGATTGTTTTGAGGTTATGAATTGAAAAGATCATATAAGCGGTCTTGCTGAAATAAGAAGAATAAGAATTGTAATAAGAAAATAAAACTTCCCGCGGTTGATGAGCAAGTTTGTATAGATGATATTGTATATGCCATTTCTGAATGATAAAATCTTTATTATATGCTAAGTCTATAATTTTGTTGCTATCTCAGTATTGATAAATTTTCTTCCCAATCTTTACTGCAAAGTTTGCTGATATTCCTATAATAATGGGTGTTCTACTTATTCTTTATTCTATTAAGTTGCGATCTTGTGATCAGGATGTAAGAAGTCGACGAGTTATCAATACAATTTTTAATGGATATTTTTAAATGCAAAATTTTACAATAAGAGATTAGGTTCTTTATGGTAACGAATAATGCTTAAAACAGTGGAACCTTAGTTGGATATTTTGATCAACGAAGGTATCTATTAGAACATCCTATTTTGGCGAAGAAATTTTCTAAAATATTGATATTGATTTATGGACTTTTAGGAACGTTTAAGATCAATTATCCATATTCACTAATTTGGCGTTTCTTTGAGTTTTGCATTTGTACGAGATTCGCCAATATCACGTTCTAACGAAACTCATACAATGTTTCGCCAGAGTAATAATGATATCTCAGGACATCATTGTTATTATTGTGAACACTGTATTGAGTTGAAATCATAGATTTATTTTCAGAATTCTCATAAGTCATAACATGACTGCATTAAGTGCAATAAAATTATTTAAAATTAAATTAAATGAATGAGAAGATTTATTTTCACTTAATGAAGTCATAACATGACTGCATTAAGTGCAATAAAATTATTTAAAATTAAATTAAATGAATGATTTATGTAAATTTATTGATTCTATGTTTTATTTAAAATTTTATATGTCTACTATTTTATGATTCATCTTCATCAGATGCTATCTTTGCTTGGAAAGTCGGCTGCCATGGATCCTTATCTTTTTCTGTCCAAAGATACTCCTGATTACATAATCAACAGAAATATTTCTCCACTCCTTCTAGTTCTGAATCTTGTCTTTGTCTCTGTTTTAATTTTTGGCTGTCTTTATTCATTCCTTTTATAAACGTAAGAATATTAAATGCGAAAAAAAATTTTATGAATTATTATTCCATAAAAATATATAATAATCTAAAGCTTGGTCTCAAACTGTCAGTCCCATACGCATCCGGCTGCAAAGCAGTTTTATATGACCTGCGAAGATGTTTTAGCTCAGTGGGTTCTTAACCTTTTGATGACTCCAGATCACCATGGATTGTCAAATGGTCTCGTACACCCTTCAATTGACTGTCAAATAATCATCATCCTTCCTTACATTAGTTGCCAGTATGACTTCCAAATTTGTCAACAGCTTGAATTTACCGTACTTTAGAGATTGAGTCCCATAACCCTTGGGGTATACCCAAGGGGTATGGAACTCAATCTCTAAAGTACCGAGGGGTTCTTAACCGAGGGGTAAGGGGATACCCTCGGTTAAGAACCCCTGTTTTAGTTATTCGTTTAAAATACATGTAAAGGTTATTTTATCTTTTACTTTTTATTTATTATTATTATTTTTTTTCCATACTTTATTTTATTTATTTATTTATTTTATTTTTGCTTTCCCATTACGTAACCATACAACTACTTTTTAGATAATCTTTCCATAATCTTCAGAATCAAATAAATTTGCATAAATTTCAAATTTCTAAGATATCAAAAAATTTCCAAAAACAAAAAGCATTAAGATACTGTTGTAATTCAAATTTACTTTTTTTATGCATCAGTACAGCAATTATCATTCTATATGCATAAAGTTGTAATATATGAAATTATATTATTGGATACATTAATACGATTCCATATATACGGTTGATTGTCCATGTAGTTATGTAATCCATACATGGATTCCTATCCATATGTAAATATACATTCATATCGAGATAACAAGTCTAAGCATAAATTAATAGGTACGGTTAAAAATAATTATATAGGAAACGTATATAAAAGAAATTTCTTATTAATCAGAATAAGAGTAACAGTATATTGAAGTAACTTTCTGTTGTACATCATATATTTTTATCAACGAACTCAATTAGTTTCACAATACGTAGCACTTTCATAATGAATATATGTGTCGATAACTATGAAATCATTTTACATAACTTGTGAAAATAAGCTATGTAAAACAAAGCTTATTTTCACAATAAAAATAAGATCATTGACAAGCTATATAAATGAAGTCACTTTACATAGCTTGTGATATTAACTTTTTACTATTTGTAAAACTTTAAGTTTAAAAAAAAGGACTTATTTTGAAAGTGCAAACATATTTTCTTTTTATACAAATTTATTATAATCTTTAAAAATATATATTTTACAAACCCAAATGTCAAAATATTTTAAAACATAAAAAATATGACTTAAACAAATTTCATAATTACCGGCACATATAAAGAAATAATTATTGAAAAATCCGACCCAAAATTATGGAATAATACACTTTTTCCCAATCACATCTCACAATTCTTTACCTCTATGAACTAAATTATTGTGTTGATGAATTACGCACAGTACTGTGCGTTAAAATATATAAAATATAGGATTGTTAAAAATATTTTTGACAGTGAATCAGCCGCAATAAAGAGTGCTGAGAGCTGTTTTAGGTTAGTTTGGCTAAGCCGCAATATTATATGAGGTACATTCTGTATCTGGCGGTAGTCACTTAGAGAGCCCATAACAGGGCTGCCAACACCCATGATGGGCCCAACAAAATGGTTGAAAGATGGAGTTCAACGGGCCGGACCTCCGTACACCTCCTGAAAAGCTGGGGGTGTGAGACCCGGATTTGAACTTCGATCCTCCAGGCGCTAAACTTTTATCATGCAGCCATCCGTCGACGAGGGCGGTTTTAAAGTATGTCCTAACAAGCATAATACTTATCAACTCAAATTTAATAATGGCTCAAACATCACGATTTGAATAGGAGAAAAAGTGATTTAATAAACTGAGACAACAGTAGAAACAATACAACTACAATTGTTATTTTATTGTTCACGATAAACGCCTCTTGTAACAGTTTTGCTTGTGAAAGCCCCGGATAATAATAATAATATTTTAATAATAATAATAATAGTAATCAGCTAAAACCAAAATTCCAGTTCATTTTTTTATGTTTTTTTTTCTATATTTTTAAAAGTCCAACCCTTTTATCCCCCACGTTCCGAATCCCAGACAAACAAGTGGCCGGAAGTTTTATGTATTGCTAGTAGAAAAATGGTTGTAGACAGTTGGAAAGTTGGATTAGAATAGAAACAGAACAGTCAACAACACCTGGCCGCACGATTGACGAGGGGCATACGACCGTTGGGATGAAAATATCGGTAGTAGATTAGCATGAACGATATACCCAGTACGAAAGCACCTATCACACCTCCCAGTGCGGGATAGCGATACCACAGGTGTGCATCGCACTTGAGATACCACAATACGATCATTGATGCATCTTCGAGGAATACTATGACGTAAAAAGCGGCATACTTTCGTCTTGTGGGTTCTTCTTTCACGTTCAAGAAACAGAAAAGGTAGATTGCTCCGATGACCATGTTGAAAAGATACTCGTGGCAGGGACGAGGTTCTCCGGTGTCGGTATCACAGAATCGGGTCTGCTGATGCATTACCCAGACTGACATCACACCCCAGTGACCTATGCATAGTGGAATGAGCCAATACTTGTACTCGGATGCGAACAGTGCCAGGGCTACCACTCGGGAACCGATAGTGCAATAGCGCCAGAGAAATTGCAGTGCTGTGCCAGTTCGGCTCATGTTGCGTTTATCTGGTGACGAACGACGTATAGCTCGATGATAAGATGCTAAGGCCCAGGCTAGTTCGAACAGAGAAGTCGCCACAGATGCCAACTGTAGGTATTCTACATAAAGAAACATACACAAAAAACGGTATTTATTCATCATCCGGTATATATTAAAAGAGGTTAATTTACACTGTAACCCGAACTGATAAATGATGCCACACTAAATATTTGTACGAATTTACTAGATAATGTGGATCATTAATGATTATTAAGTGCACAAATTGGAAAGGGGTTATTAAGATAACGCACTTTGTAATTTGCGGCACGGCAATCAACTCTGTACCGAGTAGTAGTAATAAATGTAAAAAGTCGTTTTTGCAAATTAAATTAACTGTTAATAATTGAAGCCGATGAAGTAAAGTACTCTCGACGAAAGTAGAAATTTATGCATTCGTGTTTATTATTAGCACGAAAATTTCTCTTTCTCTTTCCGAATCTTCGCCACTTATCGTGGTGTGCAGAAAACTATTTTTTCCACAACGTATCTATTGAAACATTGCCAAATAAATAGACGGAACTTCGCAGGGAAATTATCTACTGTTTTTTTTTTTTTATTTTCCTTCAGTTTTCGTTAAATTTAACGGAAAGGAGGGAAAAAAAGGCGTCCAGTAATGACCAAGATATAATTTAGTCGACACGCTTACTTAATTAATGGAGTTCTAATTAATTAGTTTGGGAGAAGCGATGTACCAGAACAGAATAAACAAGAGTTGTACGTAAGGCATGCTGTATAGCTTCCTTAACTGTTTGTTTAACCTGAATGCCGGCTACTTTTGCCAAGATTGCTCAATTCAGAGGAATTCATGATAGAATTAAGCGAGTGTATATACCCCCGTTTCTTTACTTATTGATCAATGAACTCTTTAAAAATTGATTACAGAAATAACACGAGCTATCTTCATATAAAATTCATTCTACACGTGTTTTTTTGGATTAGCTTGTCATGTTCATCCATCATTTGTCATCATCGCGACTTCGGATACTTCATCTGTCACGGTAAAACCAGTTGACAAATGTAACGTCCCATTTGTTGTGACATATGATGGAAAAAACACATATTCAACCGCACCGTACAACTTTGTTTTTAAAGTTTCAAGCATCTGAAAGTGACAGCTGAAGAGGTAAAATGAGCTAAAGGAAAAAGCTTTTTTCCCTCCCGAAAGAAAATCTTGGGTTGGAAACTGAATTCTTTAAGGTAAATTTCCCTGAAAGTAGAGTAGGAATCAGCGTGTTTTAAAGGCGGATAAATAAACATCAGTTCGCATTACAGGAAAGAAAACTTGTATTTTTAGAACAACAAACTTATTTCTGGTTGTGGTTACAGAAATATTTGCGAAAAGAATATAATTTGAGGGAAATTTCCCCATATTCTTTTAATAAAATGTTTATCCTTCTCTATAAGTTGGCGAAATAAACACAAAATATTTTGTCTTAATAATTATTGAGAAAAATTGCATGATTTAGGGAAATAACTGCAAAAATGAAAATTTTGAGGGAATTTTTTCCCATAAAAATGATAAACTTGCATAAATTTGTTATTCTTTAAGGGAAATTTCCCTGAAGATAGGTTAAGAATCAGTGTGTTTTAAAGGCGAATAAATAAACATCAGTTCGCATTACAAGAAAGAAAACTTGTATTTTTTTTTTTTTTTTTTAGAAAACAAAAATATAAAAAAATATTAATTAAATCTTTAATTTAATTTTTTTTTTTTTTTTTTTTGGAACAACAAACTTATTTCTAGTAATGGTTCCAGAAATATTTGAGAAATTAATATATTTTGAGGGAAATTGCCCTATAATCTTTCAAACAATTGGATATACTTTTCTATAAGTTGAAGCAATAATAATTGTTGAGAAAAATTGCGTGATTTGGGGAAATAACTGCAAAAAAATTATGCAGAAATAAAAATTTTTGAGGATTTTTTTTTTTCATAAAAATGACAAATAAGGCGATTTACCCAAAGAAAGGAAAGATGCGGGATGATAAATTTGCATAAAGTTGTTATCTTTTAAGGGAAATTTCCCTTCATTTTACAAGCGAAGCGATTACAATTTAAATCAAAAAAACAATTTAAATTAAATCAGTCCTTTGATAATAAGTGGATAAATAAATGAATTTGCATGCAGGAAAAAAAAAATGAAAATCAACTGATTCAGCATCAGAAAGAGAAACTTCTAAAGAAATTATGCAAACGGAAAATGAAATTTCTAGTGAGAGACTGAATCGATAATCATACCGATTCTTTTCATCTCAGAAAAGGAAGAAAAGAAAGAAAGAAATAATAATATAATACAAAAAAAATGAAATTTTCATGCGGAAATCTCGCATTTCTCAGATTATCTCTAGCATTCTGATAAAAGAGGGGAAGAGGAAAAATTTAATCGATAATTTGGCACAACTTTAGGTAATTAAAACTACCATTAAGACAGATTTACGTGTGCCGTTGATGATTTATTCTTTGTTTTTACACGTACAAACAGCGTTGAAGGATGAGTTATATATATATATAAGAACGAAGCCATGATCATAAAAAGAAAACTCCCTTCTGCCAATTCCGCTAACGTAAAGAGAGAAATATATGTGTTACATCGTTTGACTTGGTGAAATGTTGTAAAAATTTAAGGAAAAAATAAAAAGAGAATATTGCTAGAAATGCAAAGATGTAGCGAAATGCATTTCTTGGTCTCATTTCCGACGAATATTTATCACGCGTAATCGCTTAGTAGTGCGTGTGTGTGTGTGTATGTGCATCGCATATATTGGTAGGCCGTACTCTCTTATACATTACCTCGTTTTATAGCCGTTTAGGCATTGAATTTATAGCGTTATCCAAACCGAAGTTTTAAACGTGGGCATTCTGACACTACATCAAACTATTCTGCAGCAGTCACTTAGTGCCATCAATCTGGCTGAGTATGCCGCACCGTGACACCTTTCCACTTTCCAATTCCTTTCATCCCCCTATTTATTTGACGTTTTAAATTGATAATTGGACTTGTGGAATGGTTCCCGAACCATTGTCCATTTTTAACGTCCGAAATTAATCCGGGATGAAAAATTTCTCATGTGGATTAAGAAGAAAAAAAAAATGATGATGATGAAGAGGAGGAATGGCAGTTTCGATGAAGAAAACGATTTTTCCAACTAAACTGATGATAGTTTTGAAACTTTCCTTAACAATTTTCCCCGCTAATAAAATAAATCCCCCAGAAATCAAAACATAACAGCGCTAGACAAACATTCATATCTTGCTTGTTTAATTTTAAACGAGCAAAATTAAATCGATCCCATGGATTAAACTGGGGATTTGACTGCTTGTCGTTCTAATTTCTACTCACTTGAGATTATCATATTGTTCCGTTGTTGCAATACTAAAATTCTATATATATATATTCTTAAGCTAATTAATTACGATTTGTTTTAAAGATTTCTGACAATTTTTAAGTTGTTTCAAACCAACCTGTCAGCTGGTGTTTCTCTGGGATGTCTCTTTGAGCCAGGAAGTATAGTTGCAATACAAGTTGGGGTGCTGATTCCATAAAACTTTGGAGTAACGAAAGAAGCGCAGTATCTCTGTCTTCGTGAACCATCAATAGATAGTAATCCACATCGTCTGGTTGTTCAATTCTTGCTGGTAAGCGCGAATGCCAGTCTCTCGGATCTGATCGACTTCTTCCATTTCTTCGGCTTCTTATACCGTAAATCAGTAGATCCAAGTACCTAGAATAGAGAGCGGATAATGCGATAAATACCTATATTAAATCCTACAAATATTTCAAGAAATTTAAGTAATAGGGAAAAAATATATATAGATATTTAAAAATAGGGAAATTTTGTTAATATCTCTAAAATAATAGGTTACATCATATGATACAAAAAATTACTCTAATTGAAAAGAGTACCCATAATATAGTCATTATTATAAGTAAATAAAATAGGGAAATTGTGTCGGGATATTTCCCTGTATAGGGAATTTCCATGCATATTATTCTCTAAAATAATAGGTTACATCATATGATACAAAAAATTATTCTAATTGAAAAGAGTACTCATAATATAGTCATTATTATAAGTTAATAAAATAGGGAAATTGTGTCGGGATATTTCCCTGTATAGGGAATTTCCATGCATATTAATTACATTATTAAAATGTGTAATTTCCTAGTTTTATCATCATATTTAGAGAATATAAAACTAAAGGCATTTCCTTCTTTAAGGAAATTTACCCACAAAATTTCTCTAAATTTCCCTATGCGAGGAAATTTCTTTTTTAAAGGAATATTTCTTTCTTTCTATTTTTTAAAATTAATTTTCTAAAAATAAATTAATTCGCTAATTAGTGAAATTTCCCTATATAGGGAAATTTAATTATAGAAATTCTCTATTTAGAAAAATGTGTCTAATTTGTTTTTGAAAGAGCAGAATCGATATAGAAAAGTTACTTTTTGTATTTACAAAAAAGTTTCTTTAAATTCGAAGATTTTAATATAAGAAAATTCTCTAAATAAGAAAGTTACGTATCCTAATATGCAGAAATTTCTCTAAATACAAAAATTACGCAGGGAAATTTTCACTTGTAAGAAAACTACTGTATATTCAATCCAGAAAAATTTCTTTACACACGAAACTTACATAATTAGAGGTAGGGAAGTATCTTTAAAGCAATAAAATTTACAAATTTAATACAGAATATGTAAATTACGTATTTAATATAGGGAATTTTCTCTGAATAGGAAAAAAATTAGAAAAGATATGTACAATCAGCGTACATATTGTGATAAATAATCTTTATGTTACGTATTATTCCAATTGAGTTGGCACGCTTAGAAAAAGCTATTAAGTTTCACTTTCCCAGGCGACTGATCACAAACGTGTGTGACACCCATAAAGTCTTTCGTCCTCTTACATAATCAGTTGAGTCGATTAAAAACGACAATTTATGGTGCGGAAGATGACGTAAGATTTACTCTCCCAGAAACTTGTACGTGGCAGGTAATTGAGCGTGTTTTGTGTCCTCTCTCCCTCTTTCTCTCTCTCTCTCTCTTGCCTATCCTTTCCAGTTCAAACTACTCACCTAAGTTATGTAACGTGTCGTCGTAGAATGTGTCGTTGCCTGGCAACCAATTATCCTCGTCTTGTACACTGATCCCCGCATATTTTCTGAATGTTCTTAATGAAACGATAATGAAATAAATTATCTCTAAAATCGATTAGAAAAATTCAGATTTTTTTCCCCCTTCTCTTTCTCTCTTTAAATGGTTCCCAACGATTCTCCAGGACTTTTATCTCTTTGTCAATAATAATGCGAGAGAAGACTTACAAGAAAATTATGTTTTGTCTTCTCTTAAATAACAAATTCGCGAAACAACTTTCAGAAATTTTCGGAGAAAGAGAGAGAGGATGAAGAGTAATATTATGATTAGCTATCCAAACATTGTTTATCTGGTTGTCTGGGTTGTAGATATAGCTAGCTGTCTCTTATTAATTAATTAATCTGAATATCAAACTTAATTAAGGAAGAAGCATGTTAATTAATTAATTCAGGTTCATATTCGTCTTCGGGGAGAATCTCATTATTTATATTATTCCAAATTTCGTTGATTCATGAATGTCAATGGCTTTTGTATTCTTTCCTTCCACTTATATATATATACATATATGTATACCGTACGCCTCCTGGATGTTTGTATACAAGATAATTTAATAGAAAATACGTAAAAAAATTATTTTTTATCCTATTAACCAGAAGAAAAAATAACCGGAAGAAATATAAATCTATGTTTCAACACGTATTAAGAATTATATTTGTGGAAAATTTTGAATTATTGCGGAATTAATTCTATTAGAAGGAAGAATTATAAATAGGTGAGAGATCCGAAACAGAAACCACGCCATTAATTTTCTTTTATTCCTCCAGAGAGAGAAAGAGAGAGAGAGGACTGATGACAAATTATTGAGTATAAAATTTTTGCTATAAAAATTTGACGAATGGATAATGGCAAGACTAAGCGTGAAAAATTACTTTCATAATCTCCGAAGTGGGGAAGGATAGTTCTATCAATCTCGACAGAGTTGGTGTTTTCAGCTGTCGTTTCTAGTTTGATATTGAGCACAAGAGGGAAAAGTCCTCTAACACAGCTGCTCCGGATGGGACTGCGGCTGCTGCTCATAATTGAAGAACTTATTGGTGAAGTTTCTGCTTAATGATGCTTCTTTATGGGTAGCCAAAGAATGGGAAGAAAACTCTTTAGGGTTTATAGTGGTTTAATGCTAAGAAGTACATAACCGAGTTTCTATGTCGACAATACCTATCGTTTCCTTTGCAGTACTTTTATTCGATATTATACACCCAGGACCGAACTTAAGTTGGTTTTTTTTTCCTTCTATGCTGTACATTTGGTTGAAACAGCATGTATATATCGTAAAAATCCACATTGCTGTTAAATATAAAAACATAAATCATCTTGAAGTGAATCACGTTCGAGACGGAAGAAGGATGACAATATCCTGTCTTCGAGAGGTCAAATAGAATATAAAAGAAATGGTTTGTTTCGGGGTCCAACCTCCCTCCGGGGTACAGTTTGTCGTTGGCAATCTAATAGAAAGATCGGTTGCAATTTCCCTTGAGAGTATTGTGGCGAATTGAAGTTGGTTTCGATGAAACTACCGAACCCGTTTAAATGGCTTTGTCATTAAGAGTTGTAGCTTTTTCCAGCAAAAATGGAAGTAAACAGGAGAATTGTCGCGAGATTTTCAACCACTCTACACTTTTTCCTATTTATTAACTACTATCTCTCTCTCTCTTTCTTTACTTCAAGATAATTAAACTCATAAAAAGGATTAAAAACTGAACGACATGTCGGATGTAACTCATAATTAACACGAAATGTAATTATGCGACAACTTATCTTACACTAATAATATTTTTCCTTTTACATTCTTTTGTAACAATCACGAGTTTACTTTTTGGTTATTGTTTTTTTTGTCTTAGACGTGGGCGAAATTTAAAACCACTCAGAGTTAAGTGTTCGACAGTGAAGCTCTATTACAGTCACGTTTGCACACAGTTACTTCAGATTTAATAACGATCCTTTTACTTTCCTTTAATTTTTAAATTATAAATAAACAGTTTTATTTCAGTTCTGGAAAGGTAGTTTTTTTGTTAGCCTCCATTATAACAATGAAAAAATAATAATAAATTCGCAAACAGCGGAACTTATAAACAATCTTATACAAATCCACAAGCTTTCACTGTAACATCTGAATTGAATAAATTCATAATTTCACCAGAAATTGCCTCTAAAAATCGAACTGCAGAAGAATATTAACTTTAAAAGCAAGTTTTAAATATAGAAAACTTTAGACGACTTTTATTCCGATTTAATTACATTTATCGCAAAGCGTATAGATATCTCTACGTTATCGAACCTTTTTAAAAAGGAAAAAAATATATATATATCTTGAAGAGAGAGATTTAATGTAGAAAAAAAAAAAAGTGGAAGCGAAACGAAAGATTCCATCAACTTGAGGTGATTAAGAGAGTTAGTAGAATTCCCGAAGCTAGCAGCTCGTAGAAAACCAATTAAAAACTTGGACGTCGAATTGACTGATGGTGGGAGGTAAGGCGTGATTTGATTCGTCTTTTACCTTCGCTGATTACAAACCTGAAACTCTTCTGTCGCCTTAATCCTTGTTTAGTATCTAGTCTGACTTGACGACCTAATGAACTATACTGTATTTAAAACTTCCAGTCGAAAAGATTTAAGAATTGACAGAAACATAACTACTACCATCTCTGAACTCCCTGATACAGGAAAGAATTACTTGGAGAAAATTATAAGAGAGCTCCTTATCTATTCCTAAACTTGTAAATAATCTTTTTAAACTTGTTTACTAAATTTAGCAGTTTTTTTAGGATATTAAAGCCTGGAGAAAGTTATTAAATGCTCATTTATCAGTACGCAAATATTCCTCTGATTATTATTTTTTTTGTTCGAGAGCATCTGCGGAATGCAGATAATTTTTAATGACTTCAATTAAGATATTCATTGTAAATTTTATAAGATTAACTCTTTTTTTTTAATGTTTAAATATTGTTTTAGTATTTTTATTATTATTATTTTTGCCCCTTCGTAATTATTGTTTTTTAAAGTAAACCAGCAAAGCGTGAAATGAATTCCGCTTGTGTATTTTATTCTTCTTTTCTCGACGTAATAATCGTTTTTTGTGACGTATTAATTATATTAAAAAGACGCCGGTAATTGTTTCGTGTGTAAGTATTGTTACGTGGTGGTTAGGAAAGATTAGAAAAATCGTTTTGTAAATCGTTTAAAAGGTATATAAAATGGGTTTCGATTTTCTGTATTAAATTCGTCCAATCGTCTGTAACAATATTGGCTCGTCATGTCGATAGTGATCCTCCTAGTAAAATGCAAACCCATTATTACTCTCAATAAGGAAGTAAGCCAGACTTTAAGACTTAACTGTGATAAAATGGTCCCATCAGATCCCATTACTAACACTTTCTCTTATGCTAATGATGGGTGCTCTTTCTCCTTTACCTGGCCACGTCTAACAAGATCGATGGTCTTTCAACTCCCACTGGAATCATTTGTGTTCGGTAATCTGGATCTCATTCCATTCCCAGCAGCATAGAATATAAGTATATATATATATACAGAGAGAGAGATATTCTCTCCTTCTGGCTTCCAAATGCAACAAGAAAGATGTCTTTACCTGATCCGAATGTTGCAGGGACACACTTGATTGATCTAAGTTGGATTACTCTTTTATGGTTATACGACTCGGGCATGATGGCAAATCCGAATCATATCAAACTAGGCTATTTGAGTACTACCTGAATGATTTTTTCTTGCAAATGTATTCGGTATTTCTTAAGCTTGTAAATATCTATCACTCTGCTTGGCGTTAATTTGTTATATTACCGAATCGCGCATCGCTCTTACGAGCGAAAAAATAGACATATCAACACAGAAATTTAAAATATGGAACGAACGTTATCAGCTGCAACTTGCACATTAATCTGAGCATGATGATATTTCGAAGAATAAAAAATATGTGGAAATGTATAGGCGGCCTGCTAATTTGCGCATCGCTTGCGTTACGGGGGAAATGAGCGTAACGTCGTGAAATTTTAAATGTGGGATATTCTGTATTTGTTTTAATCAGCACATTAAAGTGAGCATGTGTAAGTATTGAAAAAGTGTAAAAAAATGATGGAAGATTTAAAAAGCGATACACTTACCTGATGACAGGTCCTAAGAAAATAAAATGGAATAAAATGCGAAACATCCATCCGGTTGCAGAAAAATGCGGACGTCTCGCCGTCTCGGGGCATGTTGCTCTTTCCTTTTCGTCGTGCATATACCAACGTAAACTTATTATATTAACGGTAATGGCCGATAGTGCAGCCACACCAGCTGTAAGTCCGAGCCACCACAAGTGACCACCTCTGTAGAAGAAATAACAGATGACCAGATCTGTACCAAAGTCAGCAATGTAGCTAAACAACGACACCAATGTGCCTAGGGCACTGAGACACGTAAATTCGTCCTCTTTTTCCACTCGTCGTGGATAAACGATGTCCGATAGTGGTACTGCCGGATGGGGTCTACCATAACGTGCACCGGGTGTGATAGTGACGATGTGACTGCTATCGTAGTCATAATCGCTAGATCTGTCGTCCTCGCTGTAGTAACGACTTCGATAATGCGGTGTCTGCCTTGTATTGGGTTTCAAAGGTGTGCGATAGTGTGCATCTTCCGGACGCAGGGCTGGTTCCTGCAACTCCACGTCGTTGACTACAACCATTGGATGCTAGTCAGCTAGAAGTAGAGAGAGAGAGAGAAAGAAATAAAAAAATCACGTAATTTATTCTATTCCAACACATAAAAACCGAAACAGATATATATCTAGAGAAGTTGCAGATAAGTCGATTTATTAAAGTATGTTTTATTTATTTCCATTTCCCGTTTTATTCCATCTCTCCCTTGTTTTTCCCCCCAATTTTTCTGATGTTACCCTATTGATTTATCTCGGAAATAAACTGATAACTTATTTTATAGCTGGCTTCTATGTAAATATCGTAACCGAAACATGAAAGTTAGAAATATTAAATAAATGTAAAATTCGGGCAATATACAGAAGGGAAAAAACTGTCTAAACTGTGTAAAAAAATATATATCTTTCCATTTTTTTTTCTTGGTTATTGATAAAATATATTTGCCTCTTATATTTATATATATATATATATAAATTCTATCAGGTTACTTTTAAGATAAAATTGCATTTCCATATAAAAAAATTCCGTGCGAAATATTATTCGACAAAATAAATATTTAAATTTTTCTAAAAAAATTCTGTTTAAATATTCTGGATTAAGTTCCACTCGAGTCATTTAAATTTATATGTATATTTTTAACAGCATATTTTTTTTCTACTTCTTCTACTTCTTCCTCTTCTTCTACTTCTTCCTCTTCTTTAGTCGAGTAATATTTTAACCAACAAGACTTGCAAACCAAATGCATTTCGGGCTTTTCTGTTGGGCAGCGAAGCGTTGCAAAGAATATAACTTTACAGGCGCCGAACGCCAATCTGACGTGTTGCAGGCAACTGAATCAAGACAGGAATAAATGGCAGATCTCTCTTTGCTCTCTCTTTCTTTCTGCTTCTCTTTTTTTTTTTTTTGGTTTTTATTCTGTTCGAAAACGTAAATATGACTTAAATTTTTATTAACATCGGAAAAATTTAATGGCATAATCTAAACCGATTATACGCCAACACAAAAGGGCATATTCGCGTTGTTAAACATCCATGACGACTCGTGTATATTAAATATGAATCTGGCAACATTGCTTTATTTTTCTAAAACATTAATCACGTTTGCAATTTTAAAATTTGCAACCGGTCGTGTGTGTTTATTCAGCAAGAAAACCGTAACAACTCAAACATTTGTTGTTTTAGTAAATAAACAATTTAATTTGGTCTTTTAAAAATCTACTTTGTGATAGTTTACTAATTAACCAAAACCTGTAATTACTTCTTTACTTAATATACTAATAGGTCGCATGTTTAATGAACTTCTGCCTTGATTCCGATAAAGCTTATTAAAATCGAAAGAATATCCAACAACACAGTAAATTTTCGCGCTAATATTTAATAATTAATTAAAGTTTGAATGGTTAATTAATTATCTAATATCTAGACTGTCATCTATGCTAATTTTTATTGCCTGAGGAATCTTTATCTCTACCGTGGTTATATTCTGCACTTCGATTCATCCTTGGAGATTAGCAGCTGGAATTATTCTTTCAATAATGCAGACAGGTGAAAAGCCATCTAAAACATGGAAAATCCTAAGAATATCCCCGAGGAATTATTACTGGAAAAGGAAGGTTTTTACCTTTCTTCTCAATTCACCTGTGAAATCCTTTGGGACGGACGAGATGCACTACAGAAAATATCACCTAATTGAAAATGGTCTTCTTTACTCCAAATTCATTTCTTTTCTCTCCTAAAATTGGATTTGTGTTTTATACATATAACATTATGGTACCAAATTAAACTTTTATTGCCGAATTATCATATATAAAAGAAGAAAAAAAAAAACGTTTAGACCAATGCAACAAAAGATTCGACTTATAAATTGTCTATTTTTATAGCATTCCATCATTTAACGTTTAAACCAATGCAACAAAAGATTCGACTTATAAATTGTCTATTTTTATAGCATTCCATCATTTAAACCAATAAAACGCCCCGAAAGTTATTTTTAAAATAAATACCAGGCAGCTAATGAGAGATAAGAAGAGAAAAATTTAAAAATTTAAATCTGCGTCGGCGATTGGTAGGCGGGCAGCAACGTCCGGGCAGCTAATGAGAGATAACAAGAGAAAAATTTAAAAATTTAAATCTGCGTCGGCGATTGGTAGGCGGGCAGCAACGTCATAAAATTATTTGCTTTATTTTTTTTTCGAACGTTCGATAACCAATAGCGGGAGAGAGAGACATTTGAAAATCGAAATTCTCGCCCGTAATTGGTCGTTTTAAAACCGTCGCTTATTTCGTCCGGCCCGATTGGATGATTCGTTTAATTTAAACGATGCAGTAGATAAATATTGCGGTTTAAACTCAATAATAAGGACGATTAAGTAAATTTACATTCGCTATCTCATTAAATATAAACAAATGACGTCATTACCAAGTTATAAATTGCTAATTCGTGTGGAAGTATGGTAGTTTTATCTTTCTATAAATAGTTTCCTGTGTATCTGACGTAGAACTTCGCAATATAGGGATGAAAATTAATAATTAAATTCTTATTTTATTTCTCTTTTTTCTTTCAATAATTAAAACAGATTTATAGCCTATAAAAAAAGGTATGTAATCCCTTATCAACAAGTAATCGGCTTTAAGAGATTATAAACGGAATTGATCCCCGTTATCTTTTCCAAAACCCCGAAAGTTTTCGAATAAAAATTTTGTTGTGGAGGTTGCATTAGTTGTTGAATCGGGTTAACAAGAGTTAGCGAGGAGGAGGAAAAAAGAAGAGTTGACAAGTAAGTTGTTACACACTGTGTCATGACAACATTGCCTTTAGGCTACTTTGTTGCCCTACACTAAGAAATTTTGAAATGTGTCGTAAATGGTTTGTACGTTTTTGACACTCAAACTGCCTTCTTTTTTTTTTTTTTCTTCC
The DNA here is from genome assembly GCA_000484575.1 of Olivierus martensii. Classification (NCBI taxonomy): domain Eukaryota; kingdom Metazoa; phylum Arthropoda; class Arachnida; order Scorpiones; family Buthidae; genus Olivierus; species Olivierus martensii. Next base: position 42,672 of record AYEL01047431.1, read on the forward strand.
TCTCTTCCTTCTTCCCCATTGCCAAATCTTCTTAAAAATCTCTTTCTGCCAAAGTGTTATACGCCCTTAAGGATACGCGATTTTACTTTCTTTTCGAAAATGTCCTTAAAAAAAAAAACTGATTTATAACGCGTGTCCTCTAGTAGATTGTTCCGAGTGCGGAAGAGAGATAACTGGATGAAAATTTAATAATCTGACGATTATAGAAGTTTTATTTTATCGTTTTAACATTCCAGTTTTTGATTATTTATTGCATACACGTTTTTTTCTTCCTCTAAATTTATTTCCTTGTCAATTTTTATGGAAAGTAAAAAAAAAAGTAACTGACGACAGATGGCGCGAGGTGTATTTTGAGAATTGTAACCGTTATAAGAAGCCTGCAAAAATATGGTCTGATAACAAAACTAATTTAGAAACTGTTCTGTGTCGTGGCGATGTTAACTGATGTTGTTGCCACTGCATAGGAATGCCTTGTCGCTAGGGTTTCGTGCAGGTATGGTGAGTGAGTGATAGAAGTGATGTAACGACGGCAGGAAGCGTGACTTATCTGCCGTAAACTGCGGTCGTTACTGGTCGTTAAGGCTACCGAACGGGAAAAAAATAATGTTAATGCGAAAATTGTATCAGCAGCGCTACCGGAATTTTTCTTTTAACGTTGGCATTGTTTCTGGAGAAAATAGGAAGTCGGATTTTTCCCTGCGCATAAAACACCCTTTTTTCTCGCTTCTCTTTCTTTCTTGTTATTAAATTCGAACGGGTGTAAGGCAGAAAATCGTGAGGCCGACAGAAAATACAACAAAAATTCTAAGAGCAATCAAAAATTATACCTATTTGTACCACTCACCGCCATGTTTGCGAAGTGCGTCATTATGTCAACATGTATTGAATTTTATAATTAATTGAATTCTTACTACGGTTAAAATTTTCCTTGATAACAAAATTACACGAAAATATCTCTCGTGTATAATTATACAAACAACGAAAATTGTCTTACGACAATGGACCCAAACTTTTAACTTTAAAATGTTTTCGCTATTAGAAAAATTAATAAATTGTCGCTTGAACTTTAATTTCCTTCATTAATTATCTTCGGGAAAATATATATATTGTTATAATCGAGCTAAGGGCATTGTTTAGGTAATGTCTAGACGTGAAGCTAACAGCAATTTTAATTGTTCTTCGGTAAATATCCTTTTAAACTCGAATAATAATGCACTCCGTAATCCATTGATAAAATTTTCTCCTGAGCAAATTCTATTTATGTTTAATTTTCTAAAGTTATACGTTATAAGTATTATAAATAAACAATTCTTATTAAGTAAAGTGTAATAAATAAACAAAGCACAATATGGTTGACTGCATTAAGATGCATTATCGGAACCGCAACGTCTATCAAAACTTGAAATGCCCGAGGCCGAATGTTTTATTTTATTCTTTTCCTGACTGTACTAAATGAAAGTTTGTTCAAAGCCTCAGTTGAACTGACGTTCATCTGAGACTTTGAACAAACTTTCATTTAGCAGAGTCAACTGAAGAAAAAAAATGGCTGCTTGATCTTTTTGCAACTCTCCGTGCGTGTGTCAATATTATTAATGCATTAATTTTCTTATGCGAGTGCTGCGATATACTTTTTTTCATTAATATGCCAAGTTTATATTGTGATTTCTGTTGATATTAGTTAAAAAAAAATAAAAACATGAAGATGTGTATACGCGAATGAAAAGTGCGATGAATTAAACCACTTACTAAATGTTTAAGTTATCATTTTTCTTTCTTTTCTCCGTCCCTCCCTTCCTCTCTCTCTCTCTCTCTCTTTGGTATGTGCAATGACATTTTGGCCCTTTGCCACCACCGCTATTTTGATGCAAACATTATTCGAATGTTTAAACGACACAAATCACCAGATAAGAACCTTATCAACGCATCCCTACCAAAAAAAATAAAGAAATAAAATAAAAAGAAAAATTTACATGGTATCACTGGCACGGCATCTAACGGCGAATTTCTGTACTAGAGTTTAATAATAAATGTGGCGGAAGATGCTGATAATTCGCCTTGCGACGGCCATTTAAATGAAAAATTATCGTTACGATAATCCGAGACGATTAAAAACTGAAATTTTCGAAAATAATTCGCCATCGTACTTTTGAGGATTAAAAAGATAAAAAAAAAGACGCTACGATAATCCGAGACGATTAAAAACTAAAATTTTCGAAAATAATTCGCCATCGTACTTTTGAGGATTAAAAAGATAAAAAAAAGTATATTATTTTTCTTTCTGTTTTTAAATATTAAATTCGATTAAACCATAAGTGAATGTTAAGAAAGGAAGAGCGAGAGAGAGAGAGAAATCTCTTCCTCGAGTTATACTGGCATAAAAGTATTTATAAAATTGATAAGTCGAGGAATTCAATTATAGTTTAAGCGTAAGAAAAAAAACGAAATTCGGAAAGGTCAGAAAAGAGAGCATTTGTTAAGTAGTTTTTATGTTTAATATTCGTTTTATGTCATGCAGTTCTGATTAAACAACACAGACAAGTCAGCTGTTTATGATAAAAGGATAGAAAAATCTGGTCGAGTTCCCTTCAGAACCGTTATATTCTCTACGGCTAGTATTTAATTGCTGCTGGTTGCGGATGGCAAAAGACACATAAAAAGTTAAGTATGGTTGCAGCTGGGAAAGTAATCCTTGGTGTAGAACCACCTCGCGTGAGAAAAACACAGGAAATGAGATTGTGTTAGCTCTTTCAGTCGTCCGATTGATTCTGCTGCCTCTTTACTCTCTCTCTCTATCCATACAGGTAAAAAGATACCGAAATATCGGTAAGTTTATGCCAGCAACTTCTCATCAGATCGCACATAAATAACGTCTAAACGCCGTTTTGATGAGATATGATGTCAACGATAGGAAGGAGAGAGATATCCTCTGCAGGCCCAACTAATGATACCAGAAAACCGTTTTAAAAAAGCCCAGTTCAGGAGAAAAAATAATAATAATAATAATAATAATCATAAAGAGAGATTTTTACAAATTTTTTAAAGTTAAATTTTCCGACCAAAAGCGGCTGTTTAGCTTTAATTATTTTCCTTTCTGTAGAGATATTTTTGGTTTTCATTGTGTTCCGCAGCCAAGTCTAATTATCAGGATCTAACGCTTTTATTCTTTTATCAAGGTACAAATTCCGCTCGGTTTATTATAAAATCTATAAATTCTATTAATTATACACAGCGAGGAAGAGAGAAAGAGACAAGATAAGCCATCGATTTTAAGAGTTTAAAAAAAAAATATATATATATATTATGTATTAGTTATCTCTGGTAATTTTACAGTAATTATATTTCTACGTCCTTCGGCAATCTGTGATATATTTTATTTGGATTATTTCGAAGGGTATTTTTGCACTTAAAGACAAAACAATTCATTATTTGTTTTTTTTTTTTTATTTTCTACGTTAAATAGTAGAATAAAAAAGAATACCGAACAACTTCTAATTCAAAAATTCGAATTAGACCACGCATGCCCAACCAGGAAAACAAAGTTCTTACATTTCCTGTTCCTAGGTGGCGCTTGTTAAAAATTGTCAAACTTTTAATATAGAGGTCTATGGCAGAGTGCCGCTAGATATCGCTGCTTCGCTTTAAGGGAGTGATCGCAATAGGAAATTTGGACGCCATTTTGGTTACAAAACGTCATCTTGCCATTTACTTTAGTAGTTTGAAATGACGTTATGTATTGATTTATAGTATATTTTGCTATAATAAAGGACGTATACAAATATATAATTTATTTATAACAATATATTTGCATATAATAAGCGGTTATGAATTTTAATAATAATTTAATTATTATTAAAATTTTGCATGGCGGAGATTTTCGCGCTTTACCACTGCCGGGAATTTCTTTCTACGGAGGATTTTCTGTCTATTAAATTATTAATAGACAAAACCCTCCATTTACTAACTTTAAGGGAATATAAATTACATCAATTTTAGTTTGATAACGTTTCCAATTAAAATTCTTCACCAAAATATTAGTGAAAATGAGCTTCTCTTTAT
>AYEL01047433.1:0-22673 GCA_000484575.1 Olivierus martensii
AAACAAGCCCTTCCACAGGCTGCCCACCCCTGCGGAGGGTTCAGCCGGACTGTGGAGGACGGGGATCGACGGGCTGGGCCCGGATCCCATGATAAATATTTTAAAGGGGTGGGACCTGAAACTCGAACCCGAGTCCTCCAGAGTGGAAAGCCGAACCGTTTCCACGCAGCCAATCCGGCCGACCCAGGAAAGCACTTAGTTTGTGCCACCAATCCGAAAGCCATCTGCACGTAAATGTCCAATAAGACTAACCAAAAGAAACTTGTACAACAAATTTCATTAAAATCAAATTAGTGCATTATAGTATATGACATAGCCATGAAGCGAGAATTACTTCCTATTATCTCATAACATATTGTTCTCATTTTCATTTTAGTTAACACAGCTGGGGGCCACAATAAATCAGTTTGAGGGCCGCATGCAGCCCGTGAGCCGCCAGTTTAACACCCCTGATATATACAATAAATTTGATATGAAAATCTATCATACAATAAGTGAAGAGAATAAGCAAGGAAATCATAAAATCAAGAGATTTATCATCACTTCAATACATATAGTTGAAGTGATGATAAATATCCAAATAATGAAAATTTTTCACTAAAACAATTTGATAAACTGGTATGCAAGAAAAATTTATTAAAATATTACTTAAAGACCATAAATTAATTATATACAACAAAATACAATCATTATTTAAATAAATTTCAATGGGTAATTGATTGACAATGAAATAGTTTCTTTGCAAAAGTGAAAAATTATCTATGCAAATCAAAAAGTGGTATATATTTATATAGTTCATTAAATAGAAAATTTTCAAACCAAGGATTCATAAACTGAGGAATATCCATATATAATTCTTATCTATAAGAGTGAATGCTTTAACAGCATTGTTTATTTTTATTATATTTTTCATAATATTTTATCAGCAAAAGAATATATAATATGAAATTATATTAGTTTATTAGTTTTAAAATTTTATAATAATTTCCAAACTTCATACTTTCCAATAAATTACTTAATAATAAAAAAAATTTGTTGTTTTTCAATGCTATTGCAATGTGCATTTAAGAAACAGAAATTTATTAAATATATATTTTATAAATATTACTAAAATATCATATTCTTTACATAAAAAATAAATAAATAAATATGTCTAATCCATAAAATAATTGGCAGAACATGAAAACTTCACTATATTTTTAGTATGGTACAACTAGATTAGTAATCTTCAAATTATAGCCCCCTTAGATATCCATATCAAACTAAATTTATTACGCATCCTATGGGTTCATAAATTTTCATGGATGTGGGATTTTATGTTATTTATAATATAGATCATCCTCAACTTACAACTACTCATACTTATGATGGTGATGTCCACTCATACTTATGGTAGAATTCCCATGTGTACCAATCTATGTGCAATGGAGTGATAATTTCAATGTAACATGGATTTTTACAAATTCTATATTTTTTATTGATTCACTTTGGTACGGTGGTAGAATTCCCATGTGTACCAATCTATGTGCAATGGAGTGATATACCAAAAGCATAGCTTTTATATTTAATTCTTGTTGTTTTGTTATGTTTTTTATAATAACATGTAGTAAGACCCCACTTAATGCTATTTCAATGTAACATGGATTTTTACAAATTCTATATTTTTTATTGATTCACTTTGGTACAGTTTTTCAAATCGTTATATTCACATAAATCCGAAATCGCACTAATTTATTATTGCTTTGATACTTCTATCCCGTCTCACAATGTGTTTGATATCAGTTCAGTGCAGTACATACAAAAGTCTGCTGTGGTCACACTCACAGATGATCGTTCATCAACAATATTTTACAGTTAAAGTTTAATTACTATTACGGAAATTATGGATCAGTTTATACAAAATGATCCAACTATTACGGAAATTATGGATCAGTTTATACAAAATGATCCAAATTAATAGAAGTTCAAAGGCAAGATGAAGTGTCATGGGTTACAATGTCTAGTTATTGACACAGAAGTTCAAAGGCGAGACGAAGTGTCATGGATGCGATGTCTCGCTATTGACAGTTGCTTGCTGAATGAAAAAGGAAAAGGCAAACAATTTTTTTGTTAAATGATTTTTAATGAAAAACAAAAAGTATCAAATGAAAAAGAACCTTTCTCGTCACAAACATAAATTATTTACTCGAATATTTTTGATTTTCATGAATGATCCTCATCCAAACATAAATTATTTACTCGAATATTTTTGATTTTCATGAATGATTTGAACCTTCTTCATCATGAACAAATTATTTACTTGAATATTTTTGATTTTCATGAATGATTTATGACAAATTATTTACTTGAATATTTTTGATTTTCATGAATGATTTATGAATCCTTCCTCATCACAAACATAAATTATTTATTTGAATATTTTTGATTTTCATGAATGATTTATGAATACAAATTGATATTAGCAATAAAAATATTGCTGTAATATAATACAATAGTAATAATACATGTTACAAAATAAAAAAAGTATGATTTTTATTCACTCTCCCGTTTCACTTATTCCCATTATTTATGTGTTAAGATGACCTCGTTTAATGCTGTTTTATTCAGCACTTGGTTTTTTTGGAACGTATCCCCCACGTTAAATGGGGTCTAACTGTACAATGTCTTAGTAAAGATTTGTAATAGGAAATATATAAATTTTTGGCATTTCTCACTTCTAATCACTCCAACTTATGGACCTCAGAATCCAAACCCTATCATAAGTCAGGGACAACTTATATATGTCTGTCATATGAGGTGCATACTAGTTTCCTTTATTAAAAAAGGGACACAATTGAAACAGTTTAAAGATTGCTACACTAGATAATGGTCTTGAAAATAAATTCTTACAAAGATCAAAATAAAAATTCATATTATGAAAAAGAATATTTATTCAGAATAGCAGAAATATTCATTTATACTATTCTCATAAAAATAATAAGGATAAAGCATTTTCATTTGCTAATAATGCATTTTGTCTTGTTATTTTTCAGATTATGTAGTACTGACAGTTCTGCATGCTAATAAATATGGCATATTTTAATGACACCATCTTGAATTAACTATTCTATTCCATTTTTCAACAAGTAAAGATGCATGTGGCATCTGACATATATGATTTAATTATATGTTGGGTTTTTTAAAATTGAAATTTGAATTAATAAATACTATATGCTTATTTGTTTTTATTTTCTTTTTTCTACTATATGCTATATGCTTATTTGTTTTTATTTTCTTTTTTCAGATCTATCATCCTTTTTTAATATTTTTAATTACTGAGGTTAAAATATTAAGGTATTTCATAATTCTATATAGTTTTAAAAACAGTTCTGCTAATTTAAAAGCAAAAATATGTTTATACATATATAATTTTCTATCACAAAAATTTCTTTTCCTAATATAACTGAATAATCTATTATTATAAAGTTTGAAATAATTTTATATAAATGCATCAGCATTTTGATTAACATAATGTTTTACTTATAATAATTGCCTTTTATGCAAGCATTAATTAAAAAAAAATTACTTAATAATTAGTTACATACCTTATAAATGCATATCCTTTATCCTTAAAAACACGAATTTCTTGAATAGGACCAAAAGGTGTAAATGTTTTTTGCATTAGTTCCTCTGAAATAATTAAATCATATATTAAAATTATTATAAAGTAAAATTTATTATACAATAGATCCCCAACATGCAGATAATTTGTCCAAAAAATTATTCTGTGTAAATCAAAAACCACCTAAATCTAACAATGCTTAAATTCAATGTACATGAATGAACACATTAGCAAATGGAATAGTCAAATGGAATTTATGATTCTACTTTAATCATTAAGAAAATTTAAGGCCATAAGTGATATTTTTGCAAAAATTTAAATTATTAAATTTTTTTATTAACATTTTATGGAAATTTAATAAAAGTTAAAAGATATATGCAATATTACAGAAAACTACTTGCTTTAAACAAATTATAAGACAAACAGCTCTACTAGCAAGTACAAAGTTATTTATTATGGTATAACGTTTTCGGATCTTTTCTCGATCCCTCTTCAGTACCATTCATTCACTTATAAACCATAATTTGAAATATGGTACTTGCTAGTAGAGCTATTTGTCTTATAATTATAAGATATATGCATCTGTGTATCTCTGAAATCACATAATTTGAAAATGTGTAAGTTGCAGATTTACTGCATATACATATTAATTAATTCAAAATTTTTTAAATTTTATTGTATAAGGCAATCTTTATATATTTTAATTATCACAGTTTTCCAATGCATAGGATACATGATATAGGTAGGGCTCATCTAGCTTTCAACATATAAAATTCAGAAATAATAAACTTAATAAACTATGTAAAATAATTCTAAATAATTTATTGAAATTGTTTAAAAAAATTAAATTTTTTTACATTTTAGATAAAAAAATACATATATAATTATAGACAAATATTTCAAATCAATATAATATGGCAGTTTTATACTATACTAATTGAAAGTGGCAAACTATTAATTATAATTTTAAATCTACTATAATAACTTTTAGTTAAAGAAATTCTTACCAATTATTAGTATATTTAATACTTTATGGATACTTTAGTATATTTGAATAATTATAATTAAACATGCATGCTAAATCTAGTTTCAAACAGTTATAATGACTAAATTTTTTCAATTTAAATAAACTGTTGTTAACTCATAAAATAATATTACAGTATTTGATCTACAGATTTCGTAAATAAAAATTAATGTTGTAATTAGAGAAACGCTTATTCTATAAATTAATTATGAAGCATTTTCAAATTTAATCATCTTTCTTCAGTACTACTATATGCAATGCAAAATAATCAAACATTATTCTGCAACATTATGTTCTAATTTTATGTTTCAACTTATTTACAAAATATTATAAATACAATAAGTTTCTGTGCATTAGAAAATAAATGGCAAAATGAAATTTATAAGCCTATTTTAACCAAATATAAAAAAATGTAAGGTCATAATTTTTTTTTTTTTTTTACAAAAGTGTAAATTGTTTATTGAATTTTTCATTAATATTTATGGAAATTTAACAAACTTAAAAGATTTATGCATCTGTATATCTCTGAAACTGTATAATAGGCTTATAAATTTCATTTTGCCATTTATTTGCTAATGCCCCATTTATGCATATCAAATTTAGCATTGTTAGATTTACAAAGAATATTTTTTTGATCAATTAACCACATAAGTTGGAGATGACATGTAATTAACATAACTGATAAAAGAATATAATATGCATATAGAAATTATTATTTAAAATAAATAAATAAATAATTTTTGGAGTTCCTTATATATGCAAAAAGTGTTTCTCAATTAAATATTCCCATACATCTGGTAAAACAATACTATTTTTAAGAGTAACAATGCTATTGCTAATGTCAAAAATAGTATTGTTACTTTCTGTTTTTCTATTTTAATGTTCCATATTTGTTTAACAATGTTAAAATTTCCTTATAGAGAATAAGCTTTTTGTGCTAATGCAACACTGTTCATTTTGTATCTGTTGTTAAACTTGTTTTTTTTTTAAATCTTTTCCTCTAGCTTTCAAAATATACCTACACACTGTAAATACAGTGTATAAGTGTTTGAATAAAATATCAAAATTATGGTAAAAATTAAAAATTAAACATGAAAAATATTATTTATTATTGATAAAATTACACAGTTTAGTATAATTCAAAATGTTATGTCCAAATATTTAAAGAAATGGAATAAATACAATAGCACTACAAACATGCTACTACTGGCACAACCTGCATATAAACAACAGTGGAACTGTGTGACAGACAGTGCCACATTACACTAATAGCAATATGGTACTGTGGTAAACATAGTAATGATAGTGTCCTTCACCCTCCTAAGTGCTACAAGATTTATTTTATATAAAAAATAAAAAAAATCAAAGAATTGCATAGCATGTTGATGATAAAGTTAAATATTACAAGCAAATATAAATAAATATATTTATATATATTTATATTTGCTTGAGAAAAATTGGGGGTGTTGCAGTTCTACAGTGCCTATGCATGAACTGCTCTTGATAATAACAACGGACTTATCTTGCTGTGTGGTATTAGTGCTATTAAAAGGGATATTATGACCTCCATATTTTATGGGGTAAGCTATCTTCCTTTTTCATTTATTATTGCTTGAAATAGGTTTATATTTCATTTTCATTATTCAATGATTATAAGGTGACTATATATTGCAGATACATACTGTCTGTTCGGTTTAGCCGCAACCATTGACGCAAGTACGCGTGCGCTAACTGAACGAGTCCAGTGACAAAATAGGGATAAGCAGCTTTTCACATGGATGTTTTCAAATGCAAGATAACTGAAGTTGAATGGAAGTTTATTGTAATGTCAAATGCTAAATGATTAGTTTCAATGTTGGAAATAGTATATTTAACAGAACTTAATATAATATTAATTCAATATTCCTACCCATCATTATACAAATTGCGACTCTCCCTTTTGTGTCTGGACTCATCCACCTTAGCTAGATGCGGCTTTCGTGGACAAACAATAGTCCCTTTGATCAGGATAGTATTAGTTTCAGATCATTTGTCCTAATGTTTCAGAAGATACTTTTGCCTTTCTAAAAATCTTGTCATCTTACCCAGTTAGTATCAGAATTCATTTATATTTTTTTTGTTGTTAACTCGATAATAAAAATTTTGAAATAGCAGATACAATAGAATATCATTTATTCAAACATCCAAATAAGAACATCTAAACAATGAATAACTGATGATCTTCATTCAGATCAATACAGATGATTTTAGCTGATTTGTGATCCAAAGATACAAAATCATTCCAAAGGCTTTTCTTCATTAATTAATATATTTTTACTATTTTCAATTTTTGTTACAACATTTGCATTGAATAAAAATTTTTAAATAAACCTGTGTGTGTTAGCATTGTTTACCTCATATGATAACTCATCAAAATCTTTTTTCAATTCATTTTTCTAATGATAGGTTATGATATCTAATATCCAAAAATATCATTTATCCAAAACAGCTTTAACCTCAACCATTTCAGATAAAAAATCATCTAATATAACTTGTTAAAATTTGAACAAATTAGTCTTATAATTATTTTTCAATATTTTAAATTATACCTGTTAATCCTTGAGTTATTCCACCACAATATACTGTACAATTTGTTGGACTTGACTGATTGTAAACTTCATCAAATGTCAGTGGTTTTGCATTTGCTGAAATATTAAAATAATATTTAAATAAATCAAATTATAAAAGTAAAAAGAATATACAAGAAATATGCATAAAAAAATTTTTAAATCCCATTTTCAAAAATTTATTGATAATACTTTAATTTTGAATTTAAATAGATTTCAAATTAGACTGTATATAAATATCAAATAACTTGATAACAGAGTTGCTGGGTCAAGTCAGCTCAATCTGAAACACTCAAGTTTTCTCATAAACAGATGACCAAAGATTATTAAAAGCAAATAAGCTTTTACATCCTTAAAATTCTTTTTAAATTAGCAAATAGAATTTACTGAGCAATGAATAAGTAGTGTGACAAGCAGATATTAAAAAAGAGTGAGATTATGCAATAATGATAATCCCTTTCTATTTATTGCAATAATTTACCATTTTATTAGAGAATTGTCATAATTATTTTAACAGTCTTGGGATAATTAATTTTGTAACAAACATCATGATATCAAATCAGTTTTCAGCATTAGTTGATTCTCCATCCTGTGTAGAAACAAAAGGAAACTATCATAACAAAATTCTGTATAAAGCATAACTGAATCCCTAAAATGACCAAATAATTCATATTTTATAGTTATACATTTACTATGAAGCATACTTTAGTTATGTGCACTTATTTTAATACTAAATGGTTATGGCATTTTAATTGTTAAAACTCACTGGAAAGAATTTTAATTATTCTGGCTTTTTTTTAATCATTATAATAATATTTTGCATAACATATCTTGACTTTTTACAGGAGTTATAGCTTTTTACACTATTTCTATGAATCAAATTTTTACAATTATATTTTTAGATGAATTGTTGTTCTTAATTCTTGTTTTATTTAGTTTTATCAAGTACTCTTTTACATAATGTTTTTAAATATTAATAGTTAATATTTGCCAGTCTTGTGTGTTTTTACAATTGCCTTTAACTTACTGATTGCTTATATGAATATTGCATATGACACAGTTCAGTCCAGATGATATCTATATTACAAAACAAAATATAACATAAATTATGCTATAGTTACAATAATTGGTAATTAATAGACTTTGATGTCCTAAGACTTACAACTTTAATGAATGAATATCACAAGAACTATTTCTTAGTAGTCTATAATAGCCAACCATAGATAAAATAGTCTATTGTTTCATCAAGCAAAATTTACATATTCTATTAGTTCATTTCAAATTCATTTTTCAGCAAATAGGATAAATATTGGTATAAGATAATAATTGATTACTACTATTGATGAAACACATATTTTTATATTAGATATTGTATTTCATCAATAGTAATAATCATTTAATATAATTAAAAAATCTACCATTATGTAAATTTATTATTTGATTCCAATTAATGATGTGTTGGGAAAAACTATGCTTAAGTCTAACTAATTTAATTTTTTAAATGAGTGCATTATTTTTTTAATAATAGTCTTTTAATAAAATAATTATCATAATAATGTTACAATTATTATTTTTACACAAACATTGAAATTTTTACAGATGCATATTTACACAGTGCGTCCCATAAGTTTTAAGACTGTGGCTATAAAAGACGCAAAAAAATCACAAAAATTTTTCAACAAATTTTTTATTCAAAATAGTCTCCATTAGAAGTAATACACATGTTTGCACGATCTTTCAATTTTTTCATGGCTTTCAAAAAATCTTCTTTTGGAATACTGTTTAACTTCTCATTGTCATGGCTTCTTGTATCTCATCTATCGTCGCAAAATGGTCCCCTTTCAAGTCCATCTTTAATTTGGGAAACAGGAAATAGTCAGGGGACTCAAATCAGGCGAGTACAGTAAGTGGCTGAGCACAGGAATAATTTTTTTGGCCAAAAATTGGGTGTTAATTGCTGCGGTATGAGCTGGTGCGTTATTGTGCAAGAGGAAAAAAGAACGATCTCTCCACAACTCAGGTCTAACATGCGCAATTCTTTTGCAAAGGCAATCTAGAATTTGTTGGTAGAATGCAGCATTAACAGTAGTACCTTGAGAGACAAATTCTTTGTGGACGATGCCTTTGGAGTCGAAAAAAATGACCAACACATTTCCACGTCTTCAACCGACTCTCTACCCTTCGCAAAAAGGTTGTACCACCAAAAAACAGTAGCACGAGACATAACAGATCCAGCATAAGCCACTTTCAACTTTTCGAAAGTTTCTGTTGCACTTTTGCTGGCTTTGAAAGAGAATTTAATTGCAACACATTGTTCCCTATTTTTATTCATCCAAAATTATGACAGCAACTACTACTTTGATACTACCAGCAAACTGCTACTAAACAGTTGCATGTAGTCCGATGGACTTGAAACTTTGTATAGGAGGAAGTTGTTCCCTATTTTTATTCATCCAAAATTATGACAGCAACTACTTTGATACTACCAGCAAACTGCTACTAAATAGTTGCATGTAGTCCGATGGACTTGAAACTTTGTATAGGAGGAAAGGAAGGCTGTAATAAGTAGTTCCCAAGATTTCATGAAGATAGCTAGTAGTAGTACCAATTTTATAGCCACAGTCTTAAAACTTATGGGACGCACTGTGTATAAGTTACAAAAATATTTATTTATTTTTGTTAATATCAATAAAAAATAATGAATTATGAATAAGTTTATTTTGGCATATTCGATGAAAATTTCATATTTTAAAAAATAAAAATAAAAAATAAAATTACAAAAGTTGTTAAAGCTAAAAATCCATTAGTTTTAAATTTGAAAACTATTTGCCACATAGCCTGTGGAAAATTCAAAATCAATTATTAAGGAACAGGTTAAATAGAATATATCATATCACATTATAGATCAGGGCTATCGAAAAGGCGGCCCATGAAGCTTTCATGATTTGTGATATAATATTACTTTTTAATGTTTTTTTTCACTTTTATTTAACTTTTTTGATGAATAATAAAAAGAATCATAAAATGAATTATATTAACTCAATTAATTAATTTTTCTTAATTTTTAGTAATTATTTAAAGATCAACAAGCTATCAATGGAATCACACTTTTATAAGACTTTCAATCACGACAATTTTAGTTTAGCTATTTCAGTTAAAGTTTTGAATTGTGACTATTTTAGTTATTTTTTGGTTTCTAACATTCACCATTTCAGTGACTGTGTGACCGTTGTTGAGATTCTGTTTTAATTTTATTTTACTGTTTAATTTCATTTTATTTTACGTTTTAATTTAATTTAATTTTTATTTTACTGTGAGTTCGTTGCATTTGTGAAATGAATGAGAAAAAACATAAAATAGAAAATGAAAATAGTAGTCTATGAGGAGCAGTGGGAAAATGACTTTTTCATAACAAATCACATGGGTTTGTAGTGGTGGGAAAATGACTTTTTCATAACAAATAACATCGGTAAACTGCTTTGTTTAATGAACGTTTTCCCAACTTTTGTGATTTTGGTCAGAAAGTAATATCAATGTTTGGTAGTACTAATCTGTGTAAAAGTGCATTTTCTAACATGAAGATAATTAAGAATCAATTCAGAATCTGCCTTGGAGATTCTTCTCTTTTACATATTCTGCGAATAGCTACAACAGGAATAGAGTGTAAATATCCAGCCCTTGTAAATGCTGCTGCCTGCCCTCATTTATCACATCAAATAAGATACATACATACTTTTTTTATATTTTTTAACTGTTTATATTTTATAAGTTTTTGTTAAAATGTTTATTGGATGCAATCTGTAAAATATAAAATTGTAATAAAGGTTTGTTAATTTGGAAATAAAATTGGTTTCCAAAAAGCATTATATTTATGCGTTCCGTTGTAACGTATCAAGTATCAAAGCCCCTCCCCTTTTTTGAAATTGTGACCCACGTATCGAGTACCAAAGTCCCACCCCCTTTTTTATAACTGCGGCCCTCCGTATCTCTAGTAAACACGGCTGCAGCCCTCGGGTTCATTATTTTTGGTAACTGCGACCCTCCATATCTCTAGCAAACACTGCTATGGCCCTCGGGATTATTATAATTGGACAGCACTGTTATAGATTATTGTTTTTATATTAATGCTTTTGAAATATTTAAAATGTATTGATAAAATGTAAGCTTTACAAATCCTACAAACCAATTAGCGGTCTGGAGAGATGCCACATTAGGATGTCTCGACCTATTAGAGACCCTTTCAACAATGCTCCATATGTAGTAGTCCAAAGGATTCAAATCTGGACTGTTAGGAGGCAGAATTCTTTAGACCAAAACGTATCCATGTTGTCTGACAACCAGTTTTGCACTAAATGACTGATGTGCGCAGGCGTGCCGTCCTGCTGGAAGATGTAGGGTCTCCCAGAAGTCACAGTTTCCATCCAAGGTTTCACTATTGTTGTAAGAACATGCAAGTAAATCTTTTTCATTACGGTTTCCCCCTTTCCAAAGACGTGCGGCGGCATGACGTCACCTTCACCGGAAACAACAGCTAGGACGTGAACACTGGCCAGAAATTGAAAAAGTCCTTTGCAAACAGGTGTTTGCGTTTTAGGCTCCAAATTATTCTAGTGGGTGTTATTATCTTAGAGCATATTTCCATGCTTCTGAAATTGCTTCTTTTTCTTTGTCGTTAATAATCTTTTCTCGTTTTGCTCTCCTATGCAGAAAAAGTAAACATTTATAGGAGAGCAAAACGAGAAAAGATTATCAACGACAAAGAAAAAGAAGCAATTTCAGAGGCATGGAAATATGCCCTAAGATAATTTGGAGCCTAAAATGCAAACACCTGTTTGCAAAGAACTTTTTCAATTTTTATTTATAATTTAGCCAATTTAATTTTATTTATATTCGTATTTATAATTTTTAGGTATTATTATGTTGATTAATTTTAATATTTTCATTTTAGAAATTATATCCCACTTAATGAATAATAACTATATTAACTACTTAAAAGTTGAAAGAACATTTTTGAAATATAGCTTTGGTTCTAAAATAGAATCACGACGACAAGAATTTATATATTCTTAAAACACCATTGGTTATATTTGATTCAAGCATTTAGAAGTTGAAGATGACTATTAAATAGTTGAAAACATTTCTCTGAAGTTAACTTTTGGTTAATAGAGTTTTATGGACTGCTAAAAAGTGCTGTAGTTATTTCAATAATTAATTAGAAATCTAAGAATAGCAGTTATAGTTAGTTTCAATGATGTAAATTAATTTCAGGTAGGCCTCGATTAGTGCGAATAATTGGTTCCACGAATTTCTCACACTAATCAAAGTATTAACTCTATGGAAAATATGGTGATTGGTTCTTGCTTTGTGAGATTCTGGCCATTAGCTAACTTTTTTTAAAAATAGAATTTTTAAAAGAATTTATAGAATAATAGAATTTATAGTACAGAATTTTTAAAAGAGTTTACTTTTTAAAAATTCTGTACTATACTGTATGTATACGTTAGCAAAGCTAAATAATAGTACAGTAATGTTAAACAGTTAACGGCAAAAAGCCCATCTTTCTGATGTTTCACCCCTTCAAAAAGAGAAAATTCTGTACTCTACTGTATGTATACGATAGCAAAGCTAAATAATAGCACAGTAATGTTAAACAGTTAACGGCAAAAAGATAAGATAGATAGATGGCAGTTAATGGCCATCTTTCTGATGTTTCACCCCTTCAAAATCGTGTGACCGTTCTTGGACTGCTCCTCGTCCGGTTTTACTAACCGAAAATTAACGGTAATTTGTTAATTGACATCATAAAAGGAGCTTTGTTAGTAAGACTGGTCTGTGTTTAAAACTCGCACTAATCGAATATTTGCTTGCACTAACCAAAAAACGGTATCAATTTTATAAGTCGCACTAATCGAATTTGCACTATTCGAAGTCGCACTAATCGAGGCCTACCTGTAATACATTTATTAATATTAACTGAACAATATAATTTCTATCATTATTGATGATGGTAATTTGTGAATTCCATTTCTGTAGAATGACTCATCTTTGGAGGCAAAAAACTGTATCGGTATTTTATAAGTCTCACTAATCGAATTTGCACTATTCGAAGTCGCACTAATCGAGGCCTACAATATCGGTATTTTATAAGTCGCACTAATCGAATTTGCACTATTCGAAGTCGCACTAATCGAGGCCTACCTGTAATTTAAGTATATGTGGTAGAATTACGTAATATTATAGTTGAGATGTTTAAATGTTTAAACTTTAAATTTGTAATTCCGAAATTGGAATATTTTTAGAAAAACAGAACAACTTTGTAATATTTGTTCTAGAATATCTAATTTTTGTAAAAGTTTCTAGGTTTAATCGTTTTTAAAGTATTGTATACCTGATGAGGATGCGAAACGCATCAAAAACATTTGTATATTTACTAATAAAAGTTAAGTGAACACTGTACTACAAAGAGTGCTTTAATTTAGTTAATTGTTTTACAAATATTGTAGCAGTTAAGTATGGATTGTGATAGCAGCCCAGTTTTGTTACTATATGACTTTCATCTTTTTAGTTTGGTTAGGTAGGTTAAGTCGTCATATTGCACGATATATATATTCTATCTGGTAGCAGCCAGTTATAGAGCCCATCACAGGCTGGCCAACACCCATAATGGGGTCAACCAGATGGTTGAAGGATGGCGTTCAACAGGCAGGAGCCTGGACCCCTCCTGAAAAGCTGGAGGTGTGGGATCCAGATTAGAACTTGGATCCTCCAGGATGATAAGCCACAGCTTTACCATGCAGCCATGTGGCAAACTTCATCTTTGGAACCTTAAAGTTAAAGAAATTCATAAAGTGACAAAGATTTGACACAACAAGGATGTAATGGATGCAGTTAAGGACTGGTTCAAGCAGCAGCTGAAATCTTTCTTTGCAGACAAAATTTGGTACCTATTCAAACAATGGGATGCTTGCCTAAATGTCATGGATGGCTTCTTCTGAGAAACAATATATGCAGTAAGCTTCATTAAATATTACTCTTTCTATTTGCTTGTGTTTCGTCTCTTCTTTCTTCTTCATCCAATGGCTACACACCTTGAACACGTTTCATTTGAACACACCTTATATATTCATTGTAGACGTTTTCCAATTTTTAAATAAAATTCCCTGAGAATTTCAGCACAATTACAATATACTCCCAATTAAATGAGGTAATTGGGAAATGAATCACCATAGATAACTAATTCCTTAAATAATTCACAAAATATAATAAATACAAAACTGTCTTAACACAGATACAAAAACAGCTTACAGTGATCAAATAATAAAATATAATTGTTCAATACATACCAAAACTACACTACAATATATACGACGTAGAAGAGATATATATATATATGCTTAGAGCAGTGGTGCCAAGAGGGCGGGGAAGAGGAGACAAATTCCCTGGGCCCGTAGACGATTGAAGGGCCCGGGCCGCTTCCTAACAATAAGAATTTATTATATATATAGGGCCCAAAACCTGGTTCGTACCGAGGCCCAGGATTTCTCTCAGCGCTACTGGCTTAGAGATACACGCACCATCTATGACAGTACAGCATGGACAGCATAGATGTCCTAACGATATCATCTATTACATATCATTTGCATGACAATATGTTTCTCTTCTGATATCATTTGGGGGAAAGGCCACCTATGGTGTGTGGCTAACCATCTCCACGTTTCATTAAGCATTTCTATATCTTTTTTATTAATTACAGACCTGTTTAAAATTTTCTTTAAAAATGTGTCTTTTTTCTTTAATCAGGATCTGCGGTTTGAGTTTGAAATATAATTCTTACATTCTTTCAATCTACACCAATATATTTGCATAAAACAAATTTGGATAAAGTTTGGTGTTTTTTTTTGCCATAGTTGACATCCTGTATGTGATCTTTGATCCTGTTTTGTAGCCACCATTTAGTTATCTCTACATAATATTGAGTATTATTAGTCATTATATGGATGGGTATTTTATACACATCATGTTGTTTTGTTTCTACTTTTCTTTGTGAAAATATTGTCAAGTCTGTTTTGTATTAACTGGATTTTGGATAAATTTTTCTATTAAGGTTTTATATACAGCAATAGCGTGATGTTATTTAATTGCTACTTTTTTATGCTTGCTTCTATAATTTCATTGTTTTTCTTGCTAAATCATTTCTTTTTTGCATATCAAATTTTATAAAATTTCTTTATATTGTATCCATATTTGATGGTGGTGTCCTTTAGGAAGTTTAGCTCTTCCTTAGGTCAATGAAGAGTCTTGGCTCTTCCTTAGGCCAAGTGTATGTAAATGGTGAAGCTCATTTTACAAGTGCACAGAAACTTGACATTTTGTATCTTGCAATTATATGATGCACTATGGATGTATAACAGTAAGCTTGTTGGTTTCTTATACTTTTGTGCTGTCACTCTCACTGACTTTGTATATGGTAGTGTCCAAGTTTACTTTTTCCTTGCTGAATTTTCTATTTCAATAGTTAAACCATAACTGTTAGTGTTAATATCTTCAACTATTTTTTCTGTGTATACTGCATCATCTAGTATAATAAAAATATTGTCTATATATTGGGTATAAAATTTGATGAGTTTTTTGTATTTGCTGTTAACTTTGTCTTCAGTTGCTCTGACAAATACTTCTGCCATGGGTTAGCAAATGGAGATCCCATAGGGCACCCTCTTTTTTTTGAGTGTATAGGTATCACTAAATTTATAATAACAATTTTTACTTGCAATATGCATTGTGTTGGATAGAGCTTTAAATTTGGAAGTGATACTGATTAAGTAATATTGATTAAGTGATATTTGTTAAAACATCTAGTAATAGGTTCATGATTTCAATTACAGCAGGTTTGAATACTATATTTAGGTATAGAGACTTGAAGTCCATAATAATTAATATGTCTTCCTCAAAAGTTGAACTACTTTTAGTTTCATGATCAGATTTTTAGTGTATTAATGCTCTATTCATATCCTTTCAATTTTTCTTTTTTATGTCTGAGTTCTAATTCTGATTTGTGGGTTGCATATATTTGCTATTTTTCTGCATATCTTGTCTATTGTGGAGGATATGCATACATTGTTTCATGGTATATTCTTTCAACAGAATGGCATATTTACATTTTGGAATAAATACTACATTCTTACTTTTATCTGTTCTTGTGGCTATTATGTTGTGCTCTTACAACCATTGGCATGTGAGGTGTATTGCAACCTGGACCTTCCCATATAAGTCTTTGGGTTTCTTTACTTTGTGCTATAATACTGCTGCTGTACAGATCAATTTATTTCATATTATTTTGTTCCAAAATTTATGAAGTTACTATATGAAATATTATATAGAACAGTGTTTTAAAGTCAGTGGAATGCATTTCAATTATGACTTCAGAACTTTTTGGATAGGACCAATGAGGAATGAATATAATATAGAGATGATTGGGAAACTAAAATATAAAGTTGCAGTGATTTATTTCTATTTAAAGAAATAAACAAATTAAGAAAATCTCTGAAAAACAATGGCAGGGATCAAAGGAAAAATAATAAATCCAATCACATTTGAATCTGTTTTATTCAATATCTTCCACAAGAGTATTTATAACTTAATATTTCTTGGAATTTTGAAGATGTGATAAGTGGAATGCCAGAGCAAAATTTTGAGAACTAAGATTTTACATAAAAAAAAATTTATATAACAAGGAAAATATGAATTTGTTTTTCTGTTATAAGTTATGTAGAAGGATAATCTGTTTCAATTTTATATTTCCAAAAATTTCTGCTGAGATAAAATTTCTATTTTTAAAATTCTAATCTACACATCTTTATAAAATTAGAATAATGAAATATATAGCTTTTTAACATATAAATTATTTATGATTCTACACATTAAATTACATCTACAGTATATAGAATTCAATAAACTTTTAAAAGGAATTTTATTTTTTTATTAACTTACTTTCATTCTGGGATCGACTAGCTGGAGGTTTTCTTGTAGCCCAATTAGTTCTGATGGCACGACTGCCTAGCCATTGACCATTCATCGTAGCTATTGCATTTTCAGCATCCTACAATAAATCAATATTAAATTTTTTCTATTTTAACAAGTAATAATTTGCATTAAATTTACTAATATATAAAAATACTTTTATGAAAATATAATAATTATTATGTGATTTTTTCTTTTAATAATATTTAATTCTACATAATTCTCTTAATAATATTCTTTTATAATTAATCATAAAAAAACAAATATATTAAAATTTATGTTTTCTTATTGCTTAAATATAATAAAGTATTTAAAATCCATATTCCACATAAACTTTAAATTTTATACATGCTATTTTCACTGTATACAGTGAAACCTCTATATCACAGTTTCAGTATCTGTGGTTTCACTTAATCACAATTGAATGCAGTTTGAAAAAATTAAATAAAAAAAATTCAGAAACATAGTAAACATTCATAATTTAAATCTGTTTCATCACTTCAGATAAGCATTGCAAGTTCAATATCATATTATCAAAAGAAGAAGAATGAAGAAGAAAGATGAGTATAGAACATTATTTTAGAGAGAGAGAGAGGGGGGGGTGAGAATCACATTTACATATAATTTTTAATATAATAATTGTTCTATTTTATTACTAATTATTGCTGTTAATGTTTTATTATGTCTAATTTATAAATTAAACTTTATCATAAGTATGTACATCATATAATATTCACTATTATCTGCAGAGAAGCTTTGAATCTATCCCTCATAGATATGAGGGTCCTACTATATATATAACCTAAAATATTTTTGAAAAAATATTTATATCCTTATTAAGCTTATTTATAGTTTACTTAGTATTTTATCAATCAAAGTTACATTCATTTTACCATACTAGATAAAAAATAGTACTATTAATTTTCTAAATGTTAGAGACTCTTAAACAATCAAATTGTCTTTGAAAAAAACATACATTTAAAAGAACTGAAAAACTTTATATATGTTCTAGTTTATAACTGATTAAATATCTAACCATTTCATATCTCAACATTTCAATTAAATAATAGATCAATTAAAAAATAATAATTTGTATTGAAGTTAATTTATTAAAAGTAATACTTATATTTCTGATAATTTCAAGTGTATCAAAATGAATAGAGAAAATGTTTAAAACAGACAAAAAATATATTTCTGACTTTGTCCTGGAAGAATTAAATATGTAAGATTTTTTTTAAAGTTGAATTTACATAAATTATTATATTAAAAATAATTACAAAAAAATTTCAAATGTTAAAATTAAGAATAGCACAAATACAAGACAGAAGATAATAAGAATAACTGTCACATGATGCATATATACAATATATATCAGCAGTTCTCAATCTGTAGATATGACTAGTGGTATGTGTATAATCTTGATTCCCAGTTAAATACAAGGCATATTTTTGTTGATGGTATACATTTATGAAAAAGTTAAGAATCACTGATATATATCATATTACAATACATATTATATATATGTTACTGTACTAATGACAGTTTACTATCAAGGTAGTAGTGCAATTAATATTGTCACTTATTCTAGTTATGATATTGTAACTGTTGTGCCAGTACTGTATAAAATTACAATATTACATTGTAATGTAATCTATCTATAACAATATTATATGGACCAAGAAGAAATATTGTTATAGAGTTAGTGTTATAGAGGGAATCATAAAAACTTAAACATATTTAAGCATTTAAAAGTTAATTTGTTCTGGTTACAAGTATATTTAGTATTACTTAATATTTTTGAAACTATTTGCAATTGCATTGTCACAAATAAATATTTATTATAAAAAATATTAATTATACTAGAAGTATTTACAACACTACATCTAAAAATGAATAATAACGATTACTTGCTTGAATTATTTTAATGGAAAAATCAATTTTTTTTCCCTCTTTTGTTTTCTACAGATAAATTAGCACACATTGAACAGATAGATTCAAAAGAAATATCTTCAAAAGAGTGAACAGCTATCTCTATGAGGATCTTGATAATCTTGGTTTCAGTCCCCGTGTCTTACCCAAAATGCCTCTATAAGAGGCATTTTGGGTAAGACACAGGGACTGAAACAAAAGTTATTATATTGAATATATTATTTTCATTATGAGATTTTTTATTACCTGTGCTGACATTATTTGGTGATAGAGAATTCAGTTAAAGACAAGAAATTCAAAATATGGCCTATATGAACATTACAGAAGCTATGAGAATGACTGTTCCTACTATTGCTCTTAAAATTCTTTTTTGGTATTTCATCCTGAATTTAAGTGTGGAGACTAAAGCAAAAGTTATTTTAGGCTTCAAGACAATATCTTCTTCAGTGAGATTATAAAAATATCTTAATATATTATTGTCGTGAGAGAAGAATTTCTTGGACTCACAAAGTAGAGAAAATCTTCTGAATAGAATATAACAATCTCAAGAAAATGATTGTAAGAATCACATAGTATCCAAATTCAAAACTTCTTCAGACCTTTCAATTGTTGTTTTTCCAGTGTGGAAGGGTGAAAGGATGGATTTGTTACAATATCAAAGGGAAATGGTTTAATATACAGATTGTTCTGAAACCTTTACTAGTTTAGGGAGAAAATGATTGTAAGAATCACATAGTATCCAAATTCAAACTTCTTCAGACCTTTCAATTGTTGTTTTTTCCAGTGTGGAAGGGTGAAAGGATGGATTTGGGTACAATATCAAAGGGAAATGGTTTAATATACAGATTGTTCTGAAACCTTTACTAGTTTAGGAACAAGGTTTATTGTGAGAGAATGACGATATCTTATTCTAATTCCTCTAGACAGTTTGCGATTGTCTTTCATGCAGAAATCTATTGTGTTTCTATAGATGTTAAAATCAATCTTGTTAGGGGATACATTATAAAAACATATTTATATCCTATCAAATAGTCAAGCTGCATTAAAACACTTCATAACTACTGCTTTACTTCAAAATTTGTATGGATATACAACCATCTCATTGTTGAACTGACTACTAGGAACAAGGTTCAACTTGTTTGGGTGCTAGAGCCCAAAGGGATTGAGAACAATGAGGTTGCAGATGAGTGGCCAAGAAGGGGAAAGCAGATGGTGTTGCATCTGGATATGTTGTTAGGGTTAAATTGATAGCTCAGCATCTCTCCCACTGGAGATCTATTTCTGGACTAAGGCAAACAAAGGTCTTTATTTTAGATCCTTCATTACAGAGAACTAAATAGTTGCTTGCATTGCATAAAAGTTAAGTAAGGATTATTACAGAGACATTGTCATCTCTCAGGAGACATTCCACTTACTTAGTTTGATACACAGATTGCTGATAGTCCTAATTGTGAAAGATGTCATGAAGAGATTAAACTCCTCTTCACATATTATGTGAATGTGTAACTACTCCTTTCAGAACTATTATGTGATCTTTTAAGGTTGTATTTTCTGCATCAGAAGATATTTTTATAATCTCACTGAAGAAGATATTGTCTTTCATATATAAGGGTGCATGTCCAAGAGAAAAACTGTCGTGAGAGACTCTTAAGAGGGAATTTCACAAATGACACACCCCTGAGAATAGCTCGCAGGGATGTGTCCATTTACGAAATTCCCTCTTGAGGGTCTCTTGTGACAGTTTTCTCTCAGATGGACATGCACCCTTAAATGGGCTTCTTATGGAATGAATCTGTTAGGGTGCACAACAGATGACTGGATGGTTGTAGAGCTAGGGCTGTTTAAATCCCCTCACTTCCTATTAATATTATTGTTGCAACTATAATTTTATATTCAATACACAATAAATTTAATCATTTTAACTTTTACTCATACAATATTTATGACAGAAAAATTATGCCTTTAGTATTATATGGTTAAAATTTATTAATTGATATTTTTTAAACTTATACACTTATCTTATTAAGAGTTTTTAAATTTCTAATAAAAATTTAATCATTCTTATCAGTTTTCAAATTAAAGAAATTATTATTATAACTGAGGATTAGTCCTGACATATATCAAATTCTTTCTTTTCCTCTTCAACACATATTTTTATCAATACATTCAGAAAGCATTTTGATTCTATGAAATCTAAAATCTTACATTTATATGAAAGATTGTAATAATTAACTGACTTGTAACTAATATAAATGAGCATAGTTAGCAATAAATATTTAAAGTTGAAAGAATTTTTTAAATTTATGTAAAGGTTTCTAAAATTACTATAAAATGTAAATATTTAAAACTTAATTCAAAATAAATTCAATCAGGTCATCTCATAGGTAATCTCATTTTCATGATAGAAATAAGTTTAAATGTGCTCTATCTTATTAAAATATGAATTTTTTGGGTTTATACAGGGTGAAGAAAAACTTTGTTGTAAAATTTTGTGTACTGATAGGGGACCACAAAACAAGTCAAAAATGTCTAATGAACATATGGTCTAAAATGGTACCATTTTCGAGTTATAAATCTTTAAAGCTAGCCATCCACCATCAAGTACACAAAGTGTCATGACACATCATGTTGCCAAGATGTGTCACTCGTCTTCTTACTACCCAGTAGTAAGTAGGAGAGCAATGCAATGTGACATATCTTGGCAACGTGACACTTTGTATACTTGATGTTGAATGGTTAGCTTTAAAGGTTTATAACTAGAAAAAAGTGCCATTTAGACCATATGTTCATTAGACATCTTTGACTTGTTTCGTGGTCCCCTATCAGTACACAAAATTTTACAACGAAGTTTTTCTTTACCCTGTATATAGAAGATTCATAATATTCTGTTATATTTTTACAGCTATTGAATAATCCAGATAAATGAAAAATAAAAATTCAATCCTTTTTTATGATCCAGTAAGATTTGCAACAATTCAGTAGAGTATGTATCAGATGAATTGTCAACTAATAATATGAGAAATACAGGGCTCGACAAACCCAGTAGCCAAGTAGCCAACTGCTACCAGAATTTCCATTTTGGCTACCGCTTACAAACAGGTGGTAGCTATTTGGCCACCGGCTAATGCAAACAGCTGATTCTAGGGACTCCGATATTGTAAAGAAGGCCGTAGTCCTAATTATATTTAAAATCTGAACCTTTAGGACAAATTTCTTCCCTGTATGCTTTAAATTTATCACAATATTGTTTAATGTTTTTATTATGATAGCCGAGCGCCTAAACGAATCGCTTTGTTTACATTTCGATCCCGACCGCCATGTTTTCTCCAAACTCTCTCTTATTGGCTGCCAGATTTCGTCTTCCGTAGCTGTCAAAGTGTACTTAAATATATTCATTTAAAAAAGAGATGATAAAATATATGCATATAATTTGATAAATTTCCTTTCAAAAAAAGAAAACAAAGAGGTTTACTCTTACAAGGAAATTAACTTGTTT
>AYEL01047434.1:0-41428 GCA_000484575.1 Olivierus martensii
CCATGATAAATATTTTCAAGGGGTGGGACCCGAGACTCGAACCCGGGTCCTCCAGAGTGGAAAGCCGAAGCGTTTCCACGCGGCCAATCCGGCCGACGGTCCATATCAGTTGTCTTTGTCTTTCTTGGAAGTTTTATACCGTTTTCTAAACGAATATTAATTGCGGAATTTTCCAATGAATCTACAGACCGCCCACATACTTGATGGGTCGGGCCTCAGATAAAAATGGAGTTAACGATTCGTACCCAAAACAGCCTTGAAAAAAATTTGGACGTGTGGGATCGGGGGAAAAAAAACCCAGGTCCTCCAGATCTTAATCATACGCTTAATATACGCTTAATCCAGCCGATCTATCTCAACTATATGATGGCGTCGGCCAGATTGGCTCTGCCCAAGTCCTCCAGATCTTAATCATACGCTTAATCCAGCCGATCTATCTCAACTATATGATGGCGTCGGCCAGATTGGCTCTGTGGAAACGTTTCGGCTTTCCACTCTTGAGGACCCGGGTTCGAGTCTGGAGTCCCATCACTTGAAAATGTTTATCATGAGGTCCGGGACCAACGGGTCGATACCTCATGATAAACATCCGGAATAGTCCTTCACAATCCAGATGATCCCAAGGCAGAGATGGTCTGCCAGTGGCAGGCTCATGTCGTATTCTGAGACTAGCCAAAGCTTTTCCCCTGCTCCACCAACGAGGACTGACATACAGGAGAGCTCCAACGGTTTATAACACACTTAGGAATGAGAAAGACCCCGGAGAAGACCAAGAAAAAACAGGTGTTTATAAGATACCTATAAAAAACACAAATAATAACATAACTTCAGCGTATATCGGAGTGACCTCCAGAACCCTAGGACAAAGATTAAATGAACATAAAAGTAATATCAGGAGAGGTGCGTTGAATACGGAGCTAGCACAGGAGGCCTACACGAACAGCACTGAGATTGCCTGGAACGATGCTAAAGTAATTAGAGGAATTCAGAAAAAAGAACACATGTACGTTGCAGAAGCTTTAGAATTGACGAAAAGACAGAACCAAGAACTCTTAATAAATGAAAAATTAACAGGAATACTGAAGGCGTGGGAGTATGCAATGCTCAAGTGTTAGTATAGGATATTGTGCCCAACATTTTTTCCAAACTGTAAACTGTACAAAAAATGAACTATAGATTTGTTCTGAGTATTATAATACGTTAAAATGTTTAAAATGTATACGAGGCTATAACTGTATATCAAAGTTAACACCCAAGCTGCAATTATTTAATTACTAACCTTCGTTTTTATTTTATTTTATTTTATATTTTATTTTACTTTACTAACCTATGTTTTTTGTATTCCTTATTTTTATTTTAAGCTTAATATGTGTTTATACTAATTATTATGCAAAGGAAGTTTGAATATAGAACATATCTAGATTTTAGAACTTAAGGTATTTTTTAGAATGTTTGATATTCTAGAACTCTGTACGAATTTAAATTGGTGAAACCTGATGATGGCCGTCATGAAGGCTAAAAACGTTAGTTCTTGATTAAAATAAAAACTTGTTATGAAATTTTTCTCCACTGCTAAGTAGTGCTTTATTTGAACTTGAACTTGAGCTACTATACTATTTTGCTATCATAATTATTTAACAATGAAAAGTCAAATGTTGTGTTTGTATATGTGAAAATTTGTAACTAGAGTACTTTCTGATAATAATTTATGTAAATCAGGAATGCACAGACTTGTTAAGACCAAGGACCACATAGATTCACTGTGACTTATAGGAGGGCCATCAAAAAAAACCTACGAAAGTTATATATCGTATCATGTTTATTATTTTAAAAAGCCAAATTATAGCCCTTGAAACTTTAACGGTAATTTTTAATGACCATTAAAAATTACCGTTAAAGTTTCAAGGGCTATAATTTGGCTAGTAAATTTAGTTTTATTTGGAATAAAGTCCCTTGAGGTTTGTGTTAAGTTTATTTTAAAAATTTAAACTTTAACTTATGGTATTTATTCATTATAATATAGCCTTCGAGCAGAATGACTTCAATAATAAAAAGCAGAGAGGCATTAATCTTAAAAGAATTTATATTATATTTTTTCATTGTTTATATCTTCAGTTTTGATATATTCATGTTGAAATCAGATTTTTTTATTTCATTTTTATTAACTTTTATCTATGAATTAATGTTAAATGTAACTATAATAGAACCTCTGTTTAACAGACAAATAGAGGAAAGGATATCTGTTAATGATAAAATGTTTTAAAAATACAGTAAAATAAATTCAAACTTTTGCTAATTTAATTATATACAGTGAAACCTGTTAAAATGACCACCTTAATACAGTGACCACCTGGCTAAAGAGACCAAATTTCAAAAACTGATTTGTTTCCCATAGGATGTAATACTATTTTTGTTCTATATAGTGACCTAATGTGTATATTGACCACTCACTTAGATAGTTTTAAGAAATTTTAATCTGCTAAAGTGACCAAGAAGATTAATTTCATGGAGGTATTACTGTATTTTCTTAGAATTTTTTCTATTAGATAAAATTTTAAGGATTAGTATTCCATTACAGTTTTTCTGTTATGATAAAATAGTCTATTAAACCAGTATATTAAAAAGTAAATATATTAATTTGAGTATGTTAAATGCACATATACATGTTAGTATTAATTGTAATAGTATATACTTGCTATAAGACTTTGTTTGTTAGATAATATGTGCTATATGTTGTCATTATCGCTTGACTACAAGTTATTGATTTTAATTAATATAAATTTGCAGTTTGGATTAATCAGTTATTTTCATTTGGGGGAAGGAGAAGGTCACTGTCCTGTATAGTGATCAACTGTGAAAAGTGACCAGTCAGGTCAGTCCCAAAGGGTGATCACTTTAACAGGCTTCACTGTATATAAAATTGCTAAATTAGCAAAAGGTGTAATTTAAGAACACAAAATGTGATTATTATGATATAATAAAAGAATATTGAAATTATATACTGCGGAACCAAGGAATGTTTTCTTTCAAACTATAAAATTAATTTATTGCATTCCATTAGGAAATTGTATATTTTGGATAATTTGATTATAAAATAGATAACTAAAAAGGCTGAATAAGCTCAAAAAATATTTTTGTAAATAATCTAGAATAATAAAATGTTTTTCTGTTTGAAGGCTATATTGATATTAATAATTTGAAGTTCTAAAATAGAGGATTTCAAAAAAAATATTGATATTATAATTGTATTTTCCCACTCATAAATTATAGTTATCTAAATAAATGCAAATTTGCCTCTGCCCTACCTGCTTAACCCTAACATTCATTGTTATATAAAAGGAATGTTAATGCTTCCTTTTTATATAAAAATGGAGGTTAAGCTTAATGGGTTGGCCAGAATTAGCAATTTGTATTTATTTAGATCAGCGTTTCTCAAACTGTGGGTCATGACCCTAAAAGGGGTCGCGAAGCGAAATTCTGGGGTCGCAAAAATTAAATTCAAACACTTCTGGGTTGGCCAGAATTAGCAATTTGTATTTATTTAGATAACTACAATTTATTTATTAAACATTAATATTCCTTTTATATAACAAAATGTTGCATAAAATACTATTGTTACCCACTCTAATTATGGAAATTTCAAATATTTGTTGAAAAATTTACAAAAGTTTTTCCAAATATTTTGCCCATTAAAATCTGTTAAAATGGTATCCATTATACTGAGGCTCTATTATAATATAAAGCTTGATCAAAATCATAGAATGGTCTAATTATTAGAAAAAAATTAGATAATATGGTTATGCTAAAATATTTTCTATACTTGATGACAGCATCGGAAGTCAGTATTGTGTCTACAGGAGTAACGTATTATCAACTTTTGTGACAATATTAATTCAATATTAACTATTCTGCATGGAACAGTCGATTTCAATGTAAAAGATAACAGCATCAGTAATAACAGTGTTTATTTTTATATTATTTTGCCTCTGGATTTTCAGTTTTCAATTTCTAATAAAGCTTCAATGCAATTTGCTTAGTTTGATGGCTAATCATTCAGCCTTTCAAAAATGACTTAAAATTACAATTCTCTGCCAATTTAGAGCACAGTTAGAATTGATTGGAATGTGCCAAATATCATTGCACTTATGATCTTCATATATATTATAGACATAAACATATCATTTTACCACTTGCTACTATATGAATGTTGAAAAATAAAAGCACTATTTGCAAGGTGAAAAATAGTTTTATTTGCATATAACGTTTTCGGACGTATTCCGTCCCTCTTCAGTATGGCTAACACTAGTTAACACTAATTAAATAACATATTATATACAATGTTATATATAAATTGAATATACATCATTACACCGACACCTACATTTTTTTTTTTTTTTTTTGCCGACACCAACACCTCTGACAATAAATATGCACAAATGAATTTTAGAACATATTTTTATTCATTTATTTATTACTGAAAAAATTATTTATTTGCCAAAAAAAGAAAATAATTATTTAATTCATTTTTTAAATTTAAAACTAATAAATTATGAGCAATGAGGAAGTTATTGCTGACACCAACACCTCCTAAAACTGCCGATACCTGCCGACGCTGACACCAACACCACAACCCTGATTTTATGTCACTTTACTATATCATCAGCATAGTAATATGAATTTCGGCTCTCCCAGATACTAACTTCTGATGCTGTCGTCGAGTATAAATATATTTATATCAAAAATAATTAAACTTTTTGAATATAAGCATAATTTTATTTTTTATTTTTGTATATAATCATGCTTTTCTTTAACAGATAATTTACTATTGGAATTAAATGAAGTTTTTACTAAACAGTTAACACTTTATAAGTTGGCTCAAATTTTGAAATCAAAATTAAAGAATAAAAATCATATATCAATGACAGAGTTACGGATTAATTCATTATATCCTTATTGCAAAGATTTAAAGCATATTGAAGATTTAAAGAATGATATCTTGGTATTTCCAGGCATTTTTCATTTCAGTGTAATAAAAAATATTTTGTTGTTAGAGAAACATTGGAATAATAATGGCATTCAACAATATCACAAACCAAAATCAGGTGATTAATTGAATTTTAATGATAATTATAATAATAAATTTTCTATGGAAATTTTAATCCATTTACTTTTAATTGAGTTCTTATAGAATTACATAAATAATATAGGTTATTGTTTTTTGTTATTTTTTCCAGAAAATCTATTAATTTATGCTATCAAATCCTGTGAAAAAATGTTAAAAGAGATCCATCTATACTGTTCTTTGGTTTTTACGTTATTACGTTACCAATGTATACATCCAAGCAATTTTCTTCTGCTAGGATCTGATTTATGTATAAAATATTCTGTTACTGAAGAATCAATATTAGAAATTACTCAAAAGTATCCTGATAGATTTTATAGGAATAATGCCAGTCATTTTATATATTTAAATGTTTGTATTAAGGATAATGAGAAAACTGTTATTAATGATGCAAAACATTCAGGTAAGTTTCATTTCAGTAATTTAATATATAATTTTAAGATTGTCATAATATATTACAGATAGTCCTTAACTTATCACCAACTCATACTTATGAATGTGATATCATCAATAAATTCTGCTATTGGTTAATGCAATTGACCTGAGTTCAATTTCTAGACCCAATGGTCAGATATATGTATAGTATCTTTTTTGTGTTTTGATTCTTGTTGTTTTATATTCTTTATGTTCATTAAGATAATATATAGTGTCATAATAAATATTAGTAGTGAGAAATCCAGAAATTTTGGGTATTTCCAACCTATGATGTTGGAGTTCAAAATTCTTGGAATTGAACTATCATAAGTCAAGGACTACTTGTATCAGCATATTACATAAGTTAAAATGGATTTTGATGATTGCCTGTATGTAATCTGTTTGTACAGATGAAACACAATCATCTCAGTTCTGTTTTCAATTGCATTTTTAATGAGTAATATGCTGTGACTAGATTTTTATGATTAGAAAGGGTCAAACCTTTCCAAATTGATAGTAGAATAGGTTTGACCTTTTCTAATCATAAAATCCATGTAGGTGCTTCAATAACTAGCATAACAAGATCTCATATAAGTGTAATATTCCTTATTTCATTATAATTTCTCACCATGTTGAGGCAGCTTGATTATCCTTTGCTGCATGGTTGTTAGATGGCACCCAATGTCAGTCATATTCTCTCAACATCAGTTGTAAGATGGCTTATGGAAACATGATCAAATATTGAGATGCATAGTGTGATTAGATTTCTGCATCTAAAAGGCACATCACCAGCTGAAATTCATTGCCAAATTTGTTGAGGTATACAGTACTAATGTTATGTCACAGAAATATGTGGGTTTAATATACCGAGTTTGATAACAGTAGGACAGATGTGCAAGATGAGCAGCAATCTGGTCACCAAGCATGTCCACCACAAATAACAATGTGTGCTACATTGAAGCTCTTGATTCAAGAGAATTGACACATTCAACTTAATGATATTGCTAATGAATTGAACATCTGTGGGAACTGTACATAATAATATTCATGAACAACTGGGGTACAGAAAAATGTGTTCATGCTGAGTATCAAGGCAACTCACAGAAGGTCACAAAGCCATTAGAATGGGATTATTTTTCATGCACTTGATATGGTACCATGATAAAGAAGTCGAATTCCTGCACTATATTTTAATGGGATGAAACATGGGAGCATTATATGACATTGGAGATGAAACAAGCATCCACGACATGGAAACATGCATTGTTTCTCCTTCCAAGAAATTCAAAACAACTCCATCAGCAAAAGTCCTGGTAATGGTCTTTTGGGGTTACAGGAGCGTGCTTCTTGTTAATTTCCTCACCAAGGGAGATATGATTAATGCTGCCCACTATTGTGATACATTGAGGTAGTTGCAGGAGTCAATTCATCAAAAATGATCTGGGTTGCTATGAGCATCCATCGTGATGCTGCATGACAATGCCAGGCTTGGCCAAAAGCACATGTAACTTGTTACAGCATTACTGGTGGGAAGTACTGAAATATTCTCCCTACAGCCCTGATCTTTCATCTAGTGATTTTCATCTCTTCAGACCAATGAAGAGACACCTGGATGGCAGGTGATGAGAACTGACAAGGAAGTTCAGCAAACTGTCATGTTGTAGTTTCTGTAACCCAGTTCATGAATATTATTATGCACAGTTCCTACAGATGTTCAATTCATTAGCAGTATCATTAAGTTGAATGTGTGAATTTTCTTGAATCAAGAGCTTCAATGAAGCACATATTGTTATTTATGGTGGACATGCTTGGTGGCCAGATTGCTGTTCATCTTGCACATTTGTCCTACTGTTATCAAACTCAGGTGCTTGACACTGACTTCTTTAATGCTGGCATAGATGTCTTGGTATATTGTTTGAAGAAATGTTTAGATAAGTATGGAGAATATGTAGAAAAATAATCTGTACAAGACCATACTATTGTTTATAAGTGTATGTACAAGTTTAATAAATTTACATAATGAGAAGTCTTGTTATCTTACTTATTGAACTATCTTTGTATAAATTCTAGCATAATATGGATAAAAAATATATTGGTTTATATGTAGTGGCTAGATAAGCTTAGTTGATAAAAAGCTTTCAGGTTATCAAACAGTTATAAACTATATATATATTAAAACAGCTCAATTAGCAGGTTCAAACAAAAAACAAAAGTCTGATGGCAGAACTTGTTGTAAGATACAGAGAATCTAAGGTGATGGGCTCTTTTAGGAATGACCTTAAAATATATTTGAGATATGTTGACGACATTTGTATTGTATGGAATGGTGATGTCAAAGAACAAGAAATAGCTAGTGCACTCGAGGATGATACACTAGGACTTAGGATAAAAATTGAGTTCATGAATATTATTATGCACAGTTCTGTGCATAATAATATTCACTCTTCATGATGATTTATACTGACAGAGGCGAGTATATAACGAATATTTACTGTAAGCCCACATATAGTGCTGTCTTGATTCCTTCATGGTCTTACGACCCTGTACCCTATAAGCATGCAGCCTTTAGGGCTATGTTTTCCAGGGTGTTTACACACGTTACTAGGTGGCAAGACAAGGCATTAGAGCTGGATTACATATACACACAGGGTCAGAAGTATGGCTATAACCCTAAAGTGCTTTATGGTCTTATGCATAGTGTAATGCATTCGTTTACTAACGCTCAGCGTCATCAGCAACCACCTAACCCTTTGACAGTTAGCAGGCGATCTAAAGATATTATTTATGATACGGCCATGTATAGAACTTTGAATAAGGCAATAAGGAATAAGATCGCAATTTTAGTATAATATGGAGAAGAGGTCGTACTTTATTTAATATTCTCAGGAACAGCAAAGATAAGATCCCAGATGAGAGGAGAGCAGGCGTTTATTCAGTTCCTGTATACATCAAAGAGGAAGACTCTACCAAGTATTATATAGGTAGTATGGTTAGGAATCTTTCGAAGCGATTGAATGAACACAAGCAAGACATTGCCAATGCAAGATTTACTACAGCTCTTGCTATAAAGGCTTATGAGCAAGATATCAATATTGATTGGAAGAACGTGAAAATGCTGAGGTCTACTTATCGCATGAGAGGCCTTACAACTCTCAAAGCCATCGAGATAGAAAGAGGAGCACATAAAGGAATTGTGATCAACGATAGTAGCCCTATAGATTTACCAGACTCCTGGACATGGTGTGCACACAATGGACTTTGAGTAAGCCTCGACATATGTGCTACATTTTCATAAACTGGACATGTTATCGGACATATATGTTTTAGGTAATGAACCGTATATCGACATGTGGGAATTTTCCCCTCTTCTGTATGTTTTATTAGGGTATAAATGTTGAGTTTTATGTTGATTTTATCAGTTTTGAAATGTTGAGTTTTATGTTGATTTTATTACCCTGTTACAATCTTATATTTAATATAAATGTTATTTTATTTTTTTTTTATTTATCTGTAGTTATATTTAAACCTCCTGTATGTTATTATTTGTATAATCGTTTAATGTTCTAGAACTGTTCCGTTTATAATAAGTATTCTATGTTTTAAATTATTTGTTCTGTAGGCTGTTCTATTTTAGAATATTAAACTGTGTGTAACGGTACTGAAGAGGGACTGAGGTGCAGTCCGAAAACGTTATACTGCAATAAATTTTGTTAATTGCTAATTGAGCTGTTTTAATATATAACTTGCTAATTGAGCTGTTTTAATATATATATAGTATTGAGCAAGTTGCTTATCTACGTGGTATTTAGTTATAAACTATTGATCAACTATTATTTAAGAAAATTTATTTACTGTTTCTAATATTGTTGGAAAATCAGATAACAATTACAGGTCTACATATTTAATCATACACAACATTTTCAAATATTGTAAAATGTAATATAAATCACTAAATATCTTATGATAAGCATAAAATATAATTGAAATTTCTGCAGTGAAATAAGATATAATAAATTAATACACTTAATTTTAATTCATTCCTGAGTCTCTCTCAGGATAGAATTTGAATTCTATGCATGGAAAATTTTTGATTTGATCCAGTTATTGGTCTGCTGGTATTAAAATACTGTTAAATACAAAATATTTAGATTAATAAAATTCTAATAAATGATGAATTACTATAATTTTTTAAATATTGATCTTAGTGTTTTAAAAGTTTTAGAATGCTTATGAAACTTTAAATTTTCTATAACTTATTCGAAATTTGGTTTTAAAGTTTCTTCAGATTGACCAGATTGTCCTTAGTGTTTTCTAAGTTTTTTTTTTTTGTTTGGAACAGATTAAAAAAATATCAGAAAATTATATATGATATCCAATTAATATTTCTACAATATTTTTGCTTATATAAATAGATTATGATTATATTACAGTGGACTCTCAATTTTACGAACTCGTACGGACCCCAAAAAAGTTTGTAAATGGGAATGGCATTAATTAACATTAGGGACTTTTCGGGACCAACTAAATAGTTTATAAAAATGTGAGTCCACTATATAAAGTATTTTTCGGGACCAACAAAATAGTTTATAAAAATGTGAGTCCACTATATAAAGTATTTTGTATTTATTAATAAAGATCTGTAACATACATTAAAGAATTTTACATATTTACACTCTTATTATATTTACATATTTTTATTGTATCTTACTCATTATATTTTTGCTTATTATATTTACATATTCAGTTTATTATATTTAATAATTTTATATATTTAGATACTAATGAATCATCTACATCATCTTCACAAAAGATATCTTCTGAATTATTGTCACCGACCAATAATAATAATGTAATTGGCATTGATATGCTAGATAATTTAAAACAAAATTCAGATTTTGCCTTAAAATTAAATAAAACATTTGAAACTAATCATAAAATTGCAGTGGCTAATACAAATACTACTGAAATTCTTAAATTAGATTTTGAAAATCAAAATTCTATGCAAACCACAGTACATCAGCAAATATGTGATCATAAAGAGCCCATAATTTCTGCAAATGAAACAAAATCAATAAAAGACTCCAATTGTAGTGATATAAAGAAAGGACTTTCTACTGTTTTAACAAGTTGTGGAATAATTTGTGCTATTGCCAAAACAGAAGGATATATTACAACAGAAGAAAATGATATTATTCCAGTTATTGTAGATGTTGTTTACAGCTATGGCAAACAGATAGAAAATTTGTTTGATATACAAAACAAGCATGTACATTTCATTGCAATAGAAGATGATGGAATTATGGAAGATAATTGGAAAACCATACTTGCCTGGATAGGAGACAAACCGAATAGTATTCCATGTGCCATTACATCAAAATCTACTTGGGATAGCATTAAATTTTCCTATGAAAAAAGATATAAAGAAAATAAACTTGATTTTCCTGTTACGATGCTAAATCCAGATTGTGAAATAATTAAATTAGATTATAATGATTGTGATGAATTCACAATTCAAGAAACTGGTGATTAATCAAATTCCTTAAACATAACAATAATGAACTAGTAAAACTCTGCTAAAATTACAAATAAAAGTCCAATATGACAAAGCACTACAAGCAATAAACTTTAAATAATTTATTAATTAAGGAATGTTTTCAATCCTAGAATGGACCTCTTCAGCTTACATCAAAATAATGAATAGAATAAATTTAAATAGAAATCAAATATATGTAGTTAAAACTTGTTACACATGATATTAAATTAATATTATGGTTAAAATTAATAATATATTAATCTAAATTAAGGTATTGTTAATTATATGTTGCAATTTCCTGCATATCGCCAAGTCTCAGAAATGGTACTTGATTGTCATTAATAACATTTGTGTAATTTTTCTTTTCTACAGTTATAATCGATTTTTCTGAGAATAAAAATGTTTCTTATTATAACATGTTTTCATAACTTTTGTTTTCTCTCATTCAATATTTAAATTATATTCATAGAATTTTTTTGCAAGTGCAGTATTTAGGTTGTCATTCATTATAGATTCCTGATGCTCTTTAATTTTTTGTGATAAATTTCTAGAAGTGATTCCTATGTAATTTTAAATTTATTCTATTCACTATTTTGTTGTAAGCTGAAAAGGATCTGTTCTAGGACAAACACATTTCTTAATTAATAAATTATTTTCATATTGGATTTTCATAACAATAATGTAATATACTGTATTTGATTAGTGAAATCTCTAATTTTTTTTTTATAACAAATAGATATCAATGCTGCTTATCATGCAACAGAAGTTTTAAATTATACTTAACACAAAATTGCACATGCTGATTCAATAGTTTTTAATTGGAAAATGATGATGCAAAGATGTTTGAGAAATTTTATAAAAATATACAGATTTTCTTTTGTATCCAAAAATCTGATTTATTATAAACTGAAAAGATATAAAGATACAGTGGTACCTTGGTTAATGACATACTTGGTTAACGACGAGTGGCTGTAAGAAAAAAATGTCTTGCTTAACAACAGTAATTTCAGTTTTATTTTCTTTTTACTGTATTATATAATGAATTTATTTATTTTAAATTGGTATGGTATTATACCAATTTGCTCATTTAAAAATAACATAGGAACATGTGCAATTAATTTAGATTTATCAATAATTAAAATCATTAAGTTATGACAATAAAGTTACTAAAACATTAATTTTATATGAATTAATTTTTTTTCAATATTAGAAATTAAAATAAATAAAAATTATATTTTAGTTCCATGAAATAAATATTTAAAAGATACTAACACTGAAATTTCTTGTATTTTAATCTTTAAATTGTTTTTAATAATAGTATACAAATTTAATAGACAAAATAATAATGGAAATATCCTGAGAAAATATAGTAAACTTAATTGATTATATAGAAACCAGTTGCTACATTTAAAAAATTATCAAAATCTCGAGTCTCTCAAATCCTAAATTTATTTTTTAGCATAAATGATTCTGAAAGCAAAATATATTTTATGTAGCATAACTTATTAATGTTTTTTTATCCTAATAGTATGATCATATTTATTTTTAAATTTGCATTGAGAGAACAGAATATTTATATATAAATATTTTCAATAGGTGATGCAAATATTTTATCCTCATTCCATCCAGCTTTATCCTCATGAATTTCCTGGAGAAGATCCAAATGATTGTCCTCGAAATCTCAATAAGGAGCAGTAAGTATAGTTTTTAAAATAATTTGATTTTTTTTCTTTCTCAATTATTCTTGCTTATATTTCTCAAATTCAGATTTTCCATATTTTTTTTTTATTATAATAAAATTATGATTATTATGAACCTTTGTTAATTTAGAATATAATTTTTAGCCTATATTCATAAAAAACAAAAACATAAAATGAGGCTTTTAAAATCTCATTTTTTTCTATAATTTTTGGATTAATTTTTTAAGAAATTTGAGTAATCATTCCATTTAAGATGATGCCCACACATTTTAATTTGTGTACTTCAGTTATTCCAAAATAGTTTGATGATGCAAGTTTTGTATCCATGTGGGACTATAAAAATTATGTTAATAGATTTTTAAAGGATGACAAATTTTTGATAAGATTTATTTTTGTGAAAAATATAAAATATAGATAGTACTCAACTTATGATAGCAACTTTTGATCAATTGTACATATGACAGTGATGTAATCAGCAAATTCTATGATTGACGAATTTAA
Organism: Olivierus martensii; assembly: GCA_000484575.1. Lineage (NCBI taxonomy): Eukaryota > Metazoa > Arthropoda > Arachnida > Scorpiones > Buthidae > Olivierus > Olivierus martensii. Next base: position 13,271 of record AYEL01047434.1, read on the forward strand.
TTCACATGCATACAAGTCTACGCACAATGATCAGAAAGCTTCTTTTTGTGTTTAAATTTGTTACAATAAAATAGAGTATTATAATAAATATTGGTAGTAAGAAATCCATAAATTTAGGAATTTCAAGTTCCAATTGCTTTGATACACAACTTTAAGGTTTGAGATTAACCTGATTGTAAATCTGTGATCACTTCTATATACAGTGGTACCTTGGTTAACGATGAGTGGTTAAAAGAAAAAAATGTCTTTGTTAACGACGCATGATTATGTGAACTTCCAACAAAATAGAGCTCTGTAAGACAGCTCGTCATTGCATCACGTGATTAATTAGCTCAGTCAATCGTTATTTTTTTTTTTAACAATCAATTCAAATCCAACAATATCATTATTATTAAAATTAATAAAATTATAACCATATAAAAATATATTTAACTAAATGATAATTAACATGTAATAATGAAAACAAATTATTTAATTAATTAAAAATAGACGTGCAACAGTTCACTAGTTTTTAGTTTCTTAAAGATGATTTCTAGACGATTATTATTTTAAATTCTGCGAACAAAGTCTAATTCAATTGTTTATTTGTGTTATATATTACTTGACACCTGCGAGTGGTGTGACGTCGCAGTTTCGGATTCCATTAGAAAAAAATAACGTCTGTCCGAGATCTTATAGTTCATATAGACAATAAATCGGTGCGTGTCACTTTTCGTTCGCCATCAAAAGGCAAAATCAAATCTTATCTATATAATAATCATTGAATCTATAAGCTGCTAATCAGTGTTTACGGGTTCGTTTGTCAAAAAACTCCGAAATAAGCCCAATTGTCCTTCTGGTGAAGATTGATAATTAAAAACTGTTTCCACGAACAATTCATTTTATTAATGTTAATTTTTTTGTAGCAAATATAATAAATAAATGATATTTTCCATATTTTTAGGACATTTTAAATAAGTTTTATCTGCATTTTTAATATTTACTATGGTTATGGGAAGGTGCCAGAACGAATTAATCAATTTTCAATTAAATTCTATGGGGAATCGCGCTTTGGATAACGATGGTAATGCTGGAACGGATTACCGTCGTTAATCAAGGTACCACTGTATAAAATTTTAATGTTGTGATGGAAAAATGTTAATTTTAATAATGTGACAATAATATACTACCTTTTTATTTTAAACCTGTTCTGTTGTTTTTCTTTTCTTGTTTTTGTCCTCCATATGTAAATGCATACAATCTTTCTATTTTGATACATATAATCCTGAAATTATGAATATATTTAGTACTGTTTATGTTATTGCTATGTTGGTATCATAAAGGCCATAGATGGTTGCTTAATTATGTATAATTATTGAATTGCACAAATTTGAGCCACAGACTTACAGGCTATAAAGGGGTTACATCACAGGAAGTTTAAAAATATATGTATCTCTCTCTCTCTCTATATATATATATATACAGGTAATCCCTGACTTACATAAATACAGATTTATGTAGGATTATTTTTAAATAATGAACCAGGCCCAAACCAAGACCCTCCAGAAAAACTGGACATATGGAACTTTGAATTGAATCTGGATTCTCTAAGTTGATAAGTGACTGCTTTACCACATGATTTATGTGCATATTCTTTATTATAATTTTAGTGTTAAATCATTGTGACACACTAGTGCTATATAATATATGCTCCAACATATGTATGTTTTGACTGATTGACAGAGTTTTGCAGAATGATCCATCTATATAATTCAGGGACTGCCTGTATTTATTTATAAAATCCCTAGAATTTTATTTTTTTATTATTAAATCTCTAATTTTTATACATACACAGGATTACCTCGATTATCGCGTGTTCGATTATTGCGATTTTCAATTTATTGCGGTTTATAATTTGATACCAAAATTCAAATTATTGTAATATATATTAGTGTCATTAATATAATACTCTACAATATTATTATTTTTTCAACTTTTTTAAGCTATTTTTCACATAATTTCAGTTTCTTTATTCCTAAGTATAGTATATAATGTATATATGATTTTTACATAAAGGATACCACAAATAAATAAGCAAGACTCAACTTTCAATTAATCTTCACCATGCAATATATCCCCTCTTATATTTGGTGTCCTACATGTTAGGATAGTTATTTGAAATCTTTATAATCATAAGCACAAATTACATTGATAATGATTATCTATCCAGTTAATCATATGCCATCAGCCAAAGCTATTATGTTATTCCTCTGTTGTAGTTTCTCCTTGTCCACATAGCTGTCTTTTTCTGATTATAGTTTGTCACCCCACTTTAAAAAAAAATTGAATAGAAAAATAGAGAGTGGTTTTGCTAATAAAAAACAAGGAAAAGAGATAAGAAGCCAGCAAAAATATGTAAAAACATGTTATAATATGTGTAATGAGGCAGTAAGTAAAGATATCAACTTGTTGCTTCAAAATAATGAACAGCAATATCAAATCATTGTTATTATCATAATGCTTTCTTTAGATTCAGATCACATATCTGTATCCTATAGGTATCATGTTTGGATGGGATTAGTCTAATTCATCTTCCCTTTTGCAATTTTTGTCTAGAAAGCAATACATATTCAAATTTTATAGCTTTATTGTGAATAGAATATCTAATTTTTCAATTAATCTTACATATGATGATTTTTGACCTTTTCCAGATTATATATTAATGAAAATTTCTCTCATTTTCTCTGAGAAGTAAAATATTTTCTTCAAATGCATATCTCCAAGAAACTTAAATGGAAAGTGTATATAATTAGAATTAGGTATATACAATTATTAATATAATAACAGAAATGTTAAAGTGAAGAAAAACTGCTTTTGCAAAAACCTATTCAATAATTGATCAATTATCCACTATAAATTGTTTAAATCAATACTTTTCTTGCCTATTTTTCACTGATTATATCAGATATAATATCAAATTTACTTTGTATACCATTGTTTTAAAACAAGATTCACTTCCACTTCAACAAAAGGATCTAGTATTAAATCCAACACTTGGCCTGTACTGATAATATGAGTATCTGTAATGTATTTTTTCAGTGGTTTTGCAACTATATAACAGTATTTAATTCATAAAACAATGATTATATATTATTTCAGATGTATAAATCTCTCATATATTTTTATCTGTATATAAATTTTAAAAATGACAGTAAATTTTTGTTCTGTTGTATGATGTCTAATCTAATTAATGTAATGATTTAAATAAATAAATTGTTTTGGGTCTATAAGTTTTATTAAAATAATTACCATATAATATTTATAATTAATAAATTTTTAATAGATGGAATTGAAAACATCAATACTAACTTCCAGAAAATTGGATTTATTTTTAAAATTTAGAGTAATGAAGAATTTTGAGAATTACGTAACTTTAAGACAATATTTGATGTAAATTTGAAAATTTTTAATTAATGATGATAAAATCACAATGATTGGCAAGATTATTGCCTTATTAGATATAAATTTAAGGATCACTTGGCACTTAGTAGCTCTGAAATTCAAAGTTGAATGGCAATTAATAGGCTAAATAGGTAATATCTATTGTATTGTATTATAGTATAAAAAATTATATTAATGCATTTGAAATGAGTTAACATCAATAGATAAACTGTGATTTTGTTATCCAGGAACCAATAAAAATTTTTTGCATTGGAATTAATGAGAGATGAGTTTGATTTACAAATTTTCACTTGACGAACAGTTTTTAGGACCTCAATAACTTTTGTAAACAGAGGGATATTGTAATATGTGTTTGTGCCATATTATTATATATTATTTATCTGCAAGGGACTAGTTGTTTGTACTTGTAACTTACAGTATACATTTTTTTCCTCTCAAATAAAAAAATAATAATAATATTTTATATAAAATTGAATTTATGTAGGTTGAATGAATTTAAATTAGGGAATACCTATAACTGATTAAAACTTGATTTTTTAGTTTAATTCTGAACTAGTTTATAAAATTTAGAATTTATTTTGTAATGAAGTTACTTATTTTTATTTTGTAAAATTATTTCTACTGATTATTTGAAATTTCTATAATCAGTCAGTTTATTTACATTTTATTTTCATTGTAATTTTTAGAGCATTAAAAACAAATTGCAACAATGCTAAACATCCAGATTTATATGGACATTATAGAGAAGCAAAATTCACTCAAACTAAACATCATTGGTGGTGGAAGGTATGCATTGTTTTGTTTATTAGTTTTATTAGAACTTAATTTATATTTGCTAATAAAGATAAAACTGCTTATTATCAATACTATAAAGATCTTAAGAATCCAAGCACAAATAGCAGTGATTAGCTACTTGTGCTTGGATTCTTAAGATCTTTATAGGCTTAATTTATATATCAATACATGCACATTCCATTCAGATTTTTAATTATTATTAATATCACAATCTGCAATATACACTCAGCTCTCTATTTACACGTAGAGATACGTGTAAATAGATACACGTATCTCTACGTTCCTGGAAAAATCGTGTAAAACGAGACACAAAATTCATACAAAATATAAGGATATGTTAGATTAAACTGTAAACCGTGTAAATCGATCTAAAGAAGATAATGAAAAGATTCAATTAAACTGTAAACCATGTAAATCGATCTAAAGAAGATAATGAAAAGTCGAGGATATGTTAACCGTGTAAATCGATCTAAAGATATGAAAAGTTGAGGATATGTTCTTTTGCATAAAATGAGATAAGGATTAAAGGAAAAAAAGGGGATTGGTTCATTCTATAGAAGATAATGAAAAGTCGAGGATATGTTCTTTATAACCGTGTAAAATGAGATAAAGATTAAAGAAAAAAAAGGAGATTGGTTCATTAATTTTTAGAGACAATTTAATGCTTATTTTTTTTTATTTTTGAAAATTTAACATAAACATTAATTAACATCAAGTACAGTACAAAAAAAAAATTAATAATATTCCATACAAATAAAAACAATAAAAGCATTCAAACATAAATAGGAGAGCTCAAGTCTGAGTTGAGTTTAGTTGGACTGCGAGATTTGGACAGTAAAAATTAATGGTACAAATAAAAACAATAAAAGCATTCAAACATAATTAGGCAAGCTGCTGCATGAATTGAGTTTAGTTAAACTGTGAGACTTGAACAGTAAAAGTTAATAGTAAGTGATAAATTGTGAGAGCAAAAGTGGACTAAGAAGAACTGTGAGTTATTCTGAATTAAAGACACAGATAAGTGTTGTATGAGATAATTATCGGATTTTGTATTGAATTTAGTAACTAGTGTTGTATGAGATAATTATCGGATTTTGTATTGAATTTAGTTATGAAAGTGGACTAAGAAGAACTGTGAGTTATTCTGAATTAAAGACAGATTAGTATTATATGAGATAATTTTCGGATTTTGTATTGAATTTAGTTATAGTGAAACAGAAAGTGGAGTAAGAAGAACTGTGAGTTATTCTGAATTAAAGACATAGATTAGTGTTGGAAGAACTGTCAGTTATTCTGAATTAAAGACATAGATTAGTATTGTATGAGATAATTATAGATTTTGTATTGAATTTAGTTATAGTGAAACAAGATTATTTTGGTTTGTGAATAAATTGGACTATACGAAATATAGCTGTATTCACTCTTTAGTGTAAATAAATTGGACTATACGAAGTATAACTGTATTCACTCCTTATTAATCTCTACGAACTCGTAAACCCACAAATGTGTAAATAAATTGGACTATATGAAATATAGCTGTATTCACTCTCTATTGTAATAAATTGGACTATACGAAATATAGCTGTATTCACTCTTTATTAATATAATAAATTAGACTATACGAAATATAGTTGTATTCACTCTTTATTAATCTCTACGAACTTGTAAACTCAGAAAACATGACAATATGATACTCTTTTAATTTATAAATGGCATAATCAAAACGATCTTTTAATTTATAAATGGCATAATGCAAAACAATCAAAATAAAATCACTAATCTCTACGAACTCGTAAACCTACAAAACGTGACAATATGATACTCTTCTCTACAAACTCGTAAACCCACAAAACGTGACAATATGATACTCTTTTAATTTATAAATGGCATAATGCAAAACAATCAAAACCCCCCAAAAAAATTTTTTTTGTTTTCATTTAAAAACTGTGTAAATTGAGTGCCGTGCAAATCGAGGGCTAGGTGTAGTAAAGTTTGATTGTGCAAAACTCAAATTAGTACTAAACTTAGTTATGTAAAATAATAATCTATATGAAAACTAAAATATAATAGCTACATGGAACATTTTTAATAGCATGATATAAAATTAAAAATATTTTGTTAAAATTTCCATTGTCAATACAAGATTTGGAAGACAAATAAATAAATAATTTTATTTTTTAATATTATTTTATTAAAATATAATGTCCAAAACTGCAGAGTGATGACAGAATAATTTTTTCTTAAAATTAAATCACAATACTTTTTGGACATTTAAATTTTATGATAATGGAGTAGGATTAAAATATAAAAAACTCATTGTATTTGTCTTCTGTTTTGGTAATGAGAATTTAGAAAGACATTTTTAGTCATATGTTGTTATTTTAACAATCCTCACTGAAGTTGAAATTTTGAGCAATTCCTCTTGTTTGAATTATTTTATATAAATTTCTGTTTTATATTTTTTGTGATATTTTTTTTTATTTTCATAGAAGATTTATGGGTTGTTTGAATTATTTCATATAAATTTCTGTTTTATATTTTTTGTGATATTTTTTTTTATTTTCATAGAAGATTTAAATTAAAATTTCTCTCTACATTAAGAATTGATTTCTCAGTCAATATGTAGTTTTCATTTTGAACTGTTATATCTATATATGTAAAATGCAATGTTTGCCTTTCTATTTGTCTGTCCCATATAGGCTCTAACACTATTTGATCTGTTGAGACCAAACTTTGTAGGATGACTTCCCATGATCCTCTGAGTAACATAGGATGCACAAAATGAAATTGCCCCAGAGGATAGAGAATATTGGGGTCATGCTTTCTATCTGTTTTGCATAGGTCCCATATTGTTTGACCTATCAGGATTAAACTTTGCAGGATGCTTAGTTTTCTCTTTTAATGATATGCAGAATTACTAATATGGGATTCATGTTGTTATTTTATAAGATTTATCCAGGCAAAAACTTTTAATATGTCAAAAAAAAAACAAGTGCATATTAAGAAATTAGGATTAATCAGTTATTTGTTTAACTTATATTTGTTCATATAAGCAGGGACTCGTACATCAGTTCTTCATGAATTGAAGTTAATCTATATATTTTTATTTTCAACTATATTATAAAGAAATTCATTATTTTGAATAAGATATTTAAAATAATTTTATTATATTAAATAATTTCTATATAATTTGTTATTGGATAGCAACACTATTTTTTATTGTAATATATAATAAAAAATAAAATTATAAAAATAAATAGATTATATTACAACATGATTGAGCCTTGGTTCGGTTGGATGTATTCTTAACACCGCTTGTAAAAGTTCATCAGTTAATTTTGATCTCAATTACATCGCTTTTAAATGTTCATCAGTTAATTTTGATCTCAATTTGGACTTATTGTATTGAGAATGTTTTTCACATATGTAAGTGCTTCCAAATAATGAAAACCTCAGTTAATTTTGATCTCAATTTGGACTTATTAATACTCATGATTGAAGTCTTGTAAAAGTTCACCAGTTAATTTTGATCTCAATTTGGACTTATTAATACTCATGATTGAGAAAGATTTTTCACATATATGTGCTTTCAAATAATGAAAACATATTTGGAAGTACTTATACATGTTTTTTTTTTTAACTGAACAATTTTTAATAATAATATGATAATTTACATTTTTATAAAAAAATAAATATGTGAGAATCCCGCAAGGTGGCGCTGTCGTCGATATGTTCGACGGTCAGTCCTGACACCAGAGGAAGATTATAGTGATTACTCAACACTAACGAATTGTCAGAATGTCGGCGAGCGTTTTTATTAACGGTTGCGTTAATTATTTATTAACGTGTGTAATGTCCGAGCGGCTATTATTGGCTATCGTGAGTAAGAGGCACAGAGGTCCAGGTCGAAGGAAAGAATGCGCATAGACATGATATAATTATAAACAAAACAATAATATTTATTAACGTTAAAGAGATATAAAATAATTACAATAAAAACAAAGGAATCGTTTGAATCTATAAAACTCCTAACTAATTTGGATGTGATTATAAAGGGCGAACGAGCAAAGTGGTTTGTAAGTTATTTGAATGGCGAACGAGCAATATGGTTCATAAAGTTAGGCAGTCGGCAGTCGGGTTGGCAATCGCTCCTTAAGCACTACATACCTGGACAGGTGTCCTGGATGAGTCGGACTTCTTCAGAGAGGTCTTTGTTATCTCTCTGGATAGTAATCCTTAGTACTCAACAATGAACGCATCAACTCATCGTCTCATCAACGACTCTGCCTCTCTCCCCTTGCCTTTTATCTGTTGACAAGGGAGAGAGCTCATGAGTCAGTCTTGACATCATTCGGATGTCGCAATCTTAGCTGTTAGCAAGGAGAGTTCCTCGTTGGTTGTCTGACATATTATGATATCTGTTCCTTGTCCAGGCGGTTGCCAAACCAACTGTTTAGTTAAGAATGAATCAGAAAGGAAGCTAAGTCAGCATTTCCCTTGCTTTCAACCGATAAAATCTGGGTGAAGTTAATATTTTACAAAAATTAAATAATATAATATTCTTGACAAATAAATTGATTAAATTATACAATTATTATAAGAATAATAAAATTAACATATTTCTTTGAAGAATACAAAAGAATTAATTTGTTAAATATGGTAACAAAATGGTAGGTCCTCTGGACCTCACAAATAAATTTTATCTCTATGAATTCAAGATGGCGGATGATTTGACATCGCGGGCCACATTTGTAGGGTTTGAGGGCTGCATTTGGCCTGCAGGCCGCACTTTGGGAACCCCTGCTTTTAATGCTACAATTATTTCTTATAATTTTTGTAAAATTTAAATTAATATAAAATAACTACTGTTAAATCAAAGTTTTATATTGATATAATAATTACAGTGGATTCCACTTAATTGGGACAAATCTCAAAGAACAGAAACCAAACTAATAAAATAATACATAATTTAAACGCTTAATTGGGACAACTTTTCGCTTAATTGGGACAGTAACAGAAAAGGAATTTTTGATTATAATTAACAAATATTTCCTTCATTTTAAGTCACAAATGATTCACTTGATTTACTCATGTAATTTTTTTCCTCATTTCCCTATTTTGAACTGATGGAAATATGTAGAGGGAAACTTATTCAAATTACATTTTAAATTTAAAACAAAAATGCTGTAAAATTGCAACTTACAATTTCAATTTTACAGAATTTGCAGAAAGAAAAATTACAAGTAAATCTTGTAATTTATCTCCTTAAAAAATTACATGAATAAATCATAAGGCAAAGTTCATTTAAAATATTAACAATACAAAATAAGAAGTGCTTTACATTCTAAGCTATGAAATAAAAGTTGATTATAAAAAATAGCTTGATAACCACAGGGAAATGCTTTTAGCTTCCCATGAAAGACCTAGGATTGACTGAGTTTCACTTCTCAAAAATTTATATGAGATCTGAACTATGCTTGTCAATCTTTATCCTCTATAATCTAGCTGCTGCTCTACAGATATGAGTGATCTAATGGGAGAATCTGGAAAGGCTCTGCTATTTAATAATCAGAAAATGATTGGAGAAATAATGTAAAAAAAAAATTCTGTCAGTTGTCTGCCTTCTTATTTACAGTTCTAAACATGTTGAGCATCCAAATGGATTTAAAATACATTTTTTTTTTGTTAGACTATTTGAGTTTATATACGTTATAAAATGCAATTAAAATTGAAAGTGACATTTATAAAAATTATTTTATTTTTTTTTAAATAAATTAATGTAATTGAATTTCTCTGATAACATGCACTTTATAAATGGTTTGCAGTATAAAATTTCAACTGTTTTTTAATAAGGGTGGAAATTTTATAATGCATTATCTATTCATTATTAAAATAATGAATAAATAATGTATCAAGATAATCAGAGATTTTATATCTACATGCTCTCACATAACAATCCAATATTATTAAATTTTTTAGTTGATGATAATGCATATATCTATACAAAAATATTAAAAATAACATTTTACTTTTTATAAATTTAAAATGCATTAGCTATTCATTATTAAAATAATGAACAGATAATGCAATGTGGGAACAGTTCTGACATAGATATAAAATATCTGATATTTCCAATCAAATATATTTATCTTAAATAATTCTGATGAATCAACAAATATTGATGCTTATTATACACTTATCTGAGTGCAAATCTGCACAATTTTGACAACTGTTGTTTTCTTCTGATTGCATTTCTGTTTCATTTATTATGGCAAAATCGCTTTTATGGATTTTATTTTGTTTTTACATTTTTATCTTTTAACTTGTTATTTAAATATCTTTTAAGGTTTATTTGAATAATGCATGTTAGAACAATCCCATATTTTTCAATTGACATAAGAATGATTTGTTACTCCAAATTAGACAACAAAAAGTTTGTTTTAACATCAATTGTATGACTTGTCTCAATTTTAAAGACATTAACAAAGGAATTATTTATTATAATGAAATAAATAAATGAAATTATGGTCTGATATATATAAGTGTGACAATATATACCGACTATAATTTCATTTTTGAATATGATGGGATATGGAATAGTAATATTGTTTAACATTAAAGCAAAAGTGTGCTGCACGAGTATTTGTTAAGTGCAATATCATTATGTTCAATTTTAGAGAATAAAAAAAAAAATGTTTTATGAATCAGAATATAACAGATCATCATTATTGAAAAATAATCATCAGAAAAAAATTTCATTATGTGAAAAAGTAACATTTCAAGAGTATAATTGTGAATAATTTTAAAACTTTTTGATAAAGCATAATTACAATTATTTTTTAATTTTTTTTATATAGAATATTAGATTTGATTTCAATAAATTCATATAATAAAACATAGTGATCTGTTTCTTGGTATTCAACATATTAGTTATAGAATTTTATTTAAAATATTCTTTTATAAAAATCAATGCATTATATGTCTAAAATATAATATTCCTACGCCAGAGACATAATTAAACAATAATTATACACACAATTAATATAAAATACTAAAATGATAATTGAAAATACAAATCAAGAACAACAACTCACACTCTCATCACTTTGTATAACTCGATGAAGATTACGTCGCATAAACAAACAACCTAAAAACCTTTCTAATGGTGAATACATGGATAATCTTGAATCAACAATGGCACCACATGGTATGGTATTTGATAATGGACTTGGGCTACATAATAGATCAAAAGCTTTATGAGTAAGAACTGTTGGAATGGCTGCTGCCCAAGAACGTTGAGGAAGCACACGTGTTGAAGAAGCAGCAGGTGAAACACCTATAAAAAAAATGTAATAAAGCAATCAATTCATTATTTTTATTATCTTTGAAATTTTATATATAGATATTTTTTAGCTAAGTACAAGTATGCATTTATAGTAAAATATAATTTCTATCATTTATCACTATAGCTAATAGGAAATTTTATATTATTTTGTTATGCTTGCTTGTCTGATTGATCTCAACAATTTCATTCTCAAACTACTAGAGGAAAATATGGGCCTTCAACTGCCTTCTAAAATGTTCTGCATAATTCTTTGATTTTTCAAAAAGTTTGATTGTTTCTGAGATGTAAATAAAGTTGGCAGCTTATAAAAAGTAGACTTCCATAAAACAGTATTTTTCACTTTTGAGGAGAAATTGTTCCCTTCAGATCTTGATAATATTTTGCAAAAATGTTGAAACAATGAAAATTAATGAGATATCCCAACACCTCCCCTTAATGTGTGCAGATGGATAATGTTCTCCATGGCAACAGTGCCTTCTGGAATAGATCATCATAGAATGTCCAAGTTGAGTTGATTTGTCTGATACTGAATAACACTGTCCCACATGAAGAAATTCATCTATTAGGTTGTTAGAGCATGGCTGCACTCATTCCTCACCGACAGATGCTCTGTGATTTGCCATTCAATTGCTCAGTCCTTGCAGTTCAGGATTAGATTACAGATTTTGTAAAGGGAGCAAAAGATATACAAACTTTAAATGCATAAAAAAGTTCAGAAAGCAAAGTTCATATTGTTAAAGATAAAACATTCTCATTTTAACAAAACAATAGAAAGGATGATATAATTATTAAATGAATGTTAACACAGTGTTTTTTAGGAACCTATCTACCGTGTTAAAGGAGGGATATCCGTACATAAAAAATTATATTCAAAATTTACATATAAAACTACTACTAATTTTGATTTATTTAAACCAATTGGCATTAAGATTACTGAATGATGAGTAATAATGGTGCTGTGATCAAATAAAAAATACTCATCAGGCCCTGATAAAATACTTCTAATTTTTTTACCAAAAACCTATTCCTTTTAGTGTGTCACATAGTATATATATTTTTTAACCCACTAACGTCCGTTCCATTACAATTTCCGCCAATCGCTTTGGAGCCTATTTAATATTCATAAAGTTATAAAAGTTCATATTTTTTTTATTTTTCATCGAAAAATTCTGAAATTTTTTCATGTAGACACTTTTTGTGTGTCTCTGTAACTGTGTAATTATTTTTTCATATTTGTTAATTTGACAAAGCATTCGTTGCCTATGTTAGGTCAAAGGTTAACCCTTTCTCTTTTCAGACTGTTTTGCCATCCAGCAAAATAGATATTATTTTTTGATAGTCGCATCTTTTCTGAACAAAATAAGGCATAAATTATGAAAATCAGACCATTTTTCAATGCAAATTTGTTTATATAACTAACATTATGCAAATTTGTTAGCAAAATTTTTGCTTTATATTTGTTAAAAAAACCTCATTAATTTTTAGAAATTATGTTTTTATAAGTAATTATTTATACTATATAGTGTGTTTTTACTATGTTTTAATAGTTTTTTATTTCAATTTTTTAAAATATACGTCGGTTTATCGAGATACTTATAAGAACAATACTCCTCCCACAATAACAGCTATATTTTTAGTTTGATTTTCCTTTATTGGTTAAGAAATCGATGTTCTTCCAATAGGAAAACAGATCTGATTTCAGTAGTCATGACAGAAATTTCCCGGGAAGCAATAGATGCGAAAGTGAAGCTAGTGCGCCACGCCCATTTGAAATGACAGATGTTTGTTTACTTTTGTTTCTCTTATTTTTTTTTAGTTTTTTTGCAGAAATATCTGTAAATATGAACTAATTATACCGTTTCAGGTAAAATTTATTATATTTTTATCAAATTAAGCGAATTTTATTTGATTTTTCCCTTAACTTCTACTTGTATTTCATCACATTGCTTATTGAAGGTTTAGTTTTGTTTATATTTAGTTTCTGGTTTCAAACACCCGATATATGTATATGTGTACGTATCTTCAATCAGCAATTTTTTCAGGGCATTGAACTTTATCATATTGCAAGGTCAACTTAGGGTATGTGAAGTTGTTTTAATAAAATTTTTTCAATAATTTACTTATTTATTTTATAAAATGTGTTTCAGTCAACAGAACAAATAATAAAACTTGAACAACAGTGTAATAAAAGGTATATGAAAATTTATTATTTACAAAAACATAAAATAAAATTTCTTATTAACAAAAATATGAAGGTATACTCAATTAAAAATATATATTTTCCCACATGTTAAACAATTCTTTGTATACTTCCTTTGAGATGAAGAAAGATAAACACATCTGGGAAAGAGTATAGGAAAGGAATTTCACTTCAGAAAAAGCAATTACCTCAAATGTGAGAATTGAACTCAGGAAGGAGATTCGGAAGTATCATAAAGGGAGAAGGCAATTATCGCACTTGTAAAAATGGAAAGCGGGTAAAATTCGTGGGAAAATATATATAAAATAATATATATTATTTCAAGTTAAAATAATTCATATTATTTCAAGTTAAAATACTTTATAAAAAAGTTCCATGACATATATATATGATATTGATCAGCAGTTTTTTACACATGATGTATATACACAACAAGAGATGATAGTGATAATTTGGGAATATAGAATATACTCAGGAAAAGATTATTATATTATATATATTACACAATGTATATATTATATATTAGCCAAAAATAATTTATAATAAGAGTTCCACTTCCATGATGCATATATCTGTCAAAGGACGATAGTGATAATTTCGGAATATAGAAAATATATAAGAAAAGATATGCTATATATTATACATTAACTGGAAGTAATTTATAAAAAGTTCAATGATGCCGATTCACGGCATCAGACATCAATGTGATTTTATATATGACATGTATAGAAGGCACAGTAATAATTTAGGAACAGAAAAAAACATGCAGGAAAATTATAAAATGCATGTTATAAATTCTGTAAGAAGTAAATCAATAAAAATTAAAAATTGAGCTGCATATAGAATGAAAATATCATAAAACACACCATTAAAAAAATAAAAAAATTTTTATTAACTAACATTCAAAAATAATAACAATAGCAAAAAAGATGCAATAATTACATTTCAAGTAACTTTTATACCTTAGGAGAAATTGATTTATTAAAAATGTTCCACTTAAATGACGTTCATACACGGCAACGAACTTCAATAGGTTAAGATTATTCTCAAACAGAGATATATCCCTGATAGATGGAAATGTGTAAAATTGATTTCTATTTTAAAAAAGCATAAAAATCCTACAGATCCAAGTTCTTATCAACCAGTATGTGTCTGATTGCATACAAAGAATTTTTGAAAATTTTTTATTAAAATATATATATCATCAGGCCAAGAATAACACATCTAGATATCAGCATTATGCAATGAAAAATAGATCTATGATATCAAATCTGATACAGTTTATAGGAATCATCTAAAAAAATTGGGAAAAACAGCATAACACTTATATATTATTTTTAGATATAATTGTTGCTTTTGATTCAATAGAAATTAATATTTTATATAGAAGATTAAATGAGGAAATTTTTATTGAATATATTTTCATTTATTAGATTATTAATTATTCGAATAATTGTAAATATAAGATTATATGTGGAGATGATTTACTGCCTGTGTTTGCTCCAATTCTTAGCATTGCACGAGGATTTCTATCAGCACTTTTTTTTATTTGTGAATTACATGAATCCAGTTTTCTTTTTGGATGTAGAATTTACAGTAATAGCATATGTTGATGACTTTAAGATTTGCATATAGATCAACAAACATTATTTCCTGACCTAAAAAAATTAAAAAAATTGTTTATGAATAACATTTCATTCATAAATGAAGAAAAAGTAAATTACATGGTATTTTCATTGAAAAATGGGAATAATAGAAATAATTTATTTAATGATGTACTTTTTAAATTAACAGAGTTATATAAACATCTTGGTATAATGTTAAATAGTTGACTTTCATATAAATACAATATTTATGATAAATCAAATAATTAGAAAAACAACATATTCTTGCAGGTACTTTCCAAGAGAATCAGATAAACATATATTTAGAACATGGTTTTATTCAACATTTGTATCATTTTTGGTTTATGGAATTTAGTTATATGCATCAGGATTTAACTAGCTGATTTATGTTTAGCAATGGGAAATTAAAAAAGTAAACTCCTTATATTTTTTGGTTCATCAGGAAGAAAGTATAAACATCTTAAAGCTGCCTTCTTTTGTGGAATTAGTGAAAAACCATGATTTAAAACAATATTGAAATACAGGTATCCATTGTTATACACAATCTCACTTTACGTGTTTTCACTATAACGCGATTTAAAAAAATAAATTAACCCTTTAAAAACATTTTGTTTAAAATTTATCTCATGTAGATGAGATAAATTTGGATGAACTGCTTGATTCCCACTCATCAGAGCTCACTAATGAAGAGCTTCTGGAAAACAACATGAATGATGATGTTTTCCATATCAAAGTATCTTAAGAAAAATACTGCCTAAACTTAATACAACAGTTCAATAACAAAGCACAAACTAGCAGTTAAAAATGACAAACTTTATTAGCTAAACACTCGCTAATGCTTTTGGCTGGTAAGCCATCTTCAGGCGGAGTTCCAAAATGGAATTCTCTTTAAAAAAATATCATCTCGCCATATCGCATAATACTCTATTTAACACCCCATTGTTTACATTTTATGTTACCCATGTGTATTTATATGTAAATCTCTGGTTGCAATTTTTCATCTTTATATTTTATTTTTTATTTTAGTTTTTTACATATTTCTTAATTTTATAAAAAAAAATTTTTTTCTGTATCTAACAATCTTATCCTAGCACACAACTGGTTGCCATGGATACAATGTATTCCTAATGCATTTTTTTAAAGAGAATTCCATTTTAGAACTCAGCCTGAAGATGGCTTACCAGCCAAAAGCGTTAGCGAGTGTTTAGCTAATAAAGTTTGTCATTTTTAACTGCTAGTTTGTGCTTTGTTATTGAACTGATGTTTTCCATTTCCAGAAATCAGGAGCCCTTTGTTCTTGAGCCCAACCAACTTTCAACAAAATAAATGACTGAATTATTTTAAACACATCGACAGTGCCATCAGAATGACTGAAAAAAATGATCCTAATGAGACTAAAAGTGCCAAAGTTGCAAGTGAAATTCAGAATTATTTGGCTTAACACAAAGAACTTTATAGAGAGGGGAAAAATGCTGCCTGTCAGCTAAGTCTCGACTGTTTTATTAAAAAAGCTAAAAATCATCAGCCTATCATTCCAGGGACTTCAAAAGATTGATGATCCAGACTCACCATTCCCAATCCATTCATCATTGGACTGAATACTGTCAGATGCATGCAGTGTTTAGATGTTTATGATATCGTATTAATTAAATTCATTCATCCAATCATTCGTTCATTAAAATTTGTGTCTTTTGTTTATAAGTTTAAATAATCAATTCTTTAAATTTCTTTTGCTCACAGGTATAAAGTTTTCATTTTTTTTAATCCTGAAGAAACCCCTAGAATCAGCCTGCTGTATGCTCTGTGTGAGGTATGAGTTCTCTAAAAGAATCCCAAATCTCAAGGTGGCATGTCATGCTGAAGAGATGAATAGTAGAGAGATAGAAGCCTTAATGGTGCCAGTCCAACAATTGAGTTCCCTTGGGCTGATGGGAAATTGTCATCTTTGACTGTGGTAGTAGATTTAGGCTTCCTTGAGGGAGATGAACAAACTCTGTGGAGTTACCATGAGAGATATTTGACTTTGACAAGGTATCTAAGAACAACTGATCTATGGCATTAGTCAATGTCATCTCCATGTTGGCCTGCAATAGTTCTCTTGGGGCTGCATAAGGATATGAAGCAGAGATCTCTTGTTCATTTCTGATTGTCTGTGATTGTGTAACAATGGAGGAAAGATATTCACCTTGAGTACTCTTCCCCACAACTAGGAACAAAAGTTATTTGAGATCTAGGTACAAACAAAGTGAGTAGTAATTACAAGCAAGGAATTTGCATGAAGCTGCACTTAGTTGGTCATTGATTTTTGTAGCAGTCATGCTGATCTATCAGGGACTCCTCTTGTTGAGGGAGAACCCACCCCTATTGAACCTCACTTTCGAATGGGTTATCTTATTTGATCTTTCAGGAGCATTTGTTTTGCAGTGATTTATGCCACCTTTCTTGTTATCACAGATTGCTACAGCAACACTGTGCACAGAGGCTGAGGGAGAAATAGTTTCTACCTGACAGGATGGCTGGATCAATCTGCCCTCCCTCATTTTATGGACCCAGAGATGATGGATTTTGTCCCCATCAAGCTTTGGCTATGATTAAAGCTGAGTTCCAAGTTGCAGTAGAATCTCTCTCTCAGTAGTAATATATTATGGTGGAGCAGGGCCTTGAAGCCTTTTAGAGCAATATCTTAAAATCTTTAGAAGCCTGTGGTACCTTATCATTAAGGGCTGCCTGTCTAATACCATTTACCAATATAACAATGCACAACCACATGTGGATTGAATTGTCCAATAATTCCTTTGATAGCCATCATGTTCCACTTTTGTCTTGGCTTGCATGTTCACTGGATTTGTTGCCTATTGAACACATCTAGTCTATGATCTCTTAATGACATCAGAGCCATTGCAGATGAACTTTGACAATATATTGAAATTGCATGAACTGACATTACCCAAACACACATTCAGCTGGGCTAAATAGAACCCGGTTATTGTCAGTCATCATGACTATACAAGATATTAATTTGTATGTGTTTCACATGTTGCAGCAAATTGTTTTTGTAATCATTTCACTTTTGTAACTTATCTTTACAATAACTTGCAATATCTCATCTTTTATCTGTTGCAATTTTATTGACCAGCATTTAAAAACTACTCATATTATTGTTATATGTCAAGCATAGGATTTGATATGGGATCCTCTAGTGAAAGTAGAAGTGAATTTTGTTTTAAAATCAATGAAGCAGATAGTAAATTTGTTATATCTGATAATCAATGAAGGAAATAATAAAAAAAATCATTGATTTAAACAAATAACAATGTATAATTAATCAACGATGAAACAGTTTTTTGCAAAAGCAAAAATTATGTTTGTAAAATGAAAAAGTATAGATTTATGTTGTTCATTAAATCGAAAATTTAATAACAAAGGACTCATAAATTGGGAGATTTATTAAATATCTACTTAGATAAAAAAAATTGATAATCTTCATTTGTCTTTTTGATTTATTTTTTAAAACAAAATCTTATAATTTTTTTCATAAAAATTACAACAATGGCAGATGAATTATTTTGCTTCTCAATATATCTTATCACAGTTTCAAGAGCCTTTTTTCTTTCTGAATTATTTATTCATTTTTTTTTCTCTCTACTCATAGCTGAATGAAAATAGACTAGTTAAAGTGAGACCAAATAAGAGAAGTTTACTATATTCCTAATTCAGAAATTTCTGTAGTAAGACAAGATTATACATTTCAATATTATCAGATTAAAGATATTAAAGTATAATGAATTCCAGCAGCATTAATAGAGAACTTTTGATTTCAGAAGTTCAAAGCAGACTTGAATTATGGCAAGACGCACACAGTTACAATTTAGCGATGAACCAAACTCACATTTTCTTTTAGCACTCATGATTGTTAAGAAAACATTTAAGTCACAATACAATCAAATGTGGAATTATAATTTAAAAATTATGCAAATGATCGAGTAATTCCCATGTATGCACTTGAGAGGCAGGCACTATAACAAACGTTGTTAAGATAAATTTGGCAACATGGAGCAACTGTCTACTTGTATCAGCTCGTCAAATAGTGGCTATTCGAGTTGTGTATTGTAGATAATAAATAGCAAGCGCACTTACATTTCGTATTTATTCTAAAAAATTAAGTAACTTAATTTTTTTATTGACAATTAGAATCTGGATTATAGTGAAGCCCAGACTATTTGAAACCGGACTATGCGAGGTTTTGGTATATGTAAAACAAAAGGAAAGAAAAAAGTATACAGCCTATATAACATTCATTTAATAATAATATCTTCCATTCACTGTTTCATTAAAGCAAGAACATTTTTTCTTTAATAATATCAACATCACATTTTGAACTTTTTTATGTATTTAAAGTTTTTGTATCTTATGCTCTCTTTACAAAATTTATAATTTAACTGACTACAGTCCAATAGAAAATAATAGTTCCTTAACATATACCCCCAAAAAAAATTTATGAATAAAACAATTTTTCTTCTCTTTCACATTCCTTTATTAAAGAATAAAAATTTATTTCTTATCCAAGAACTGAACGTTTGGAACACAAAATATTCAATTGTCGCCAAATTAATTCAATTAACTCCACTTCAAATCAAAATTGAAAATAGACTTCATATCGTTCCTCTCACAGCAAACTAGCAAAATCGCATTTATGACTAATTTTAGCAAAGTATTTCCCAATGATTGCATTTTGTGTGTGTGTATTGTGTGTCCAAAATAGTGTGGATTTATAAAAATTAATAAAAATGTTTTGTGTTGTAGGAGTGTAAATGTAATTTTCTAAATGTGTGAAAAACCGTGTTGTAGAAGTACCATGTTATATGCGGGTTTCCACAATTTTCAAATCGTGTTAGAACAAAACAGTGTTGTAGGAGGTATACCTGTATTTTATTAATAAACTTAATAAATATCTTATTAATTAATAGTATAGAATGATAATCAAAAATCCTGGCAATCAATATTGTGGTTCCATCAGTTTTTCGGCATGAATTATGCTGAAAAACTGATGGAAGTGCCATGAATTATGCCAAAAAAATGTTGGAGTGCAGTTTTAAATTTGCCACGTTGGTACGCCATTGTTTTGTGGAGGTGCTGTTTATGTTTTGATGGTCCTGTACTCCAGAATCAGATGTTTGATCATGCTTGCAATCAGGGTTGCTATATTGGCTTTTCTGACACCAAATGAGCTCTTTTTGGCTTCTTTTAGACATGGTTGGTGTTAGAAATTTTTAAAAATATTTTGGTGTTTTTTCTGGCCTTTTTGTTTATTGATTATTATATAAAATCTTTAAACTTTTTTCGAGGATACAGTAATGAATTATGATTCTGTATAACTATTTTATTTAGTTGAATTAACATTCTGTAGAACTACAGTCTTTTATGTGACACATTAAAATTTCATTTGCTTTTCATTTAGTGTTTAATTTTATTTCTTTGAAGCACTGTACAAGTAATCCTTTTCTGATATACACCTATCCCTCAATTTGCACTGTATTCAATTTACACGGTTTTTAAATGAAAGCAAAAAAAATTTTTGGGGTTTTATTTTCATTGTTTTGCATTATGCCATTTATAAATTAAAAGAGTATCATATTGTCACGTTTTGTGGATTTATGAGTTTCTAGAGATTAATAAAAAGTGAATACAGCTATATTTCATATAGTCCAATTTATTTACACACAAAACAAAATAATCTTGTTTCACTGTAACTAAATTCAATACAAAATCTGATAATTATCTCATACAACACTGATCTACATCTTTAATTCAAAATAACTCACAGTTCTTCTTAGTCCACTTTCACTTTCACAATTTATCGTCTATTAACTTTTACTGTCCAAGTCTGGCAGTTCAACTAAACTCAACTAGATACTATTAACTTTTATTACTGTCCAAGTCGCTTTCACAATTTATCGCTCACTATTAACTTTTACTGTCCAAGTCTACTTTCACAATTTATCGCTCACTATTAACTTTTACTGTTCAAGTCTCGCCTCACAATTTATCGCTCACTATTAACTTTTACTGTCCAAGTCTCGCAGTGCAATTTATCGCTCACTATTAACTTTTACTGTCCAAGTCTCGCAGTTCAACTAAACTCAACTCAGGTTTGCAGCTTTCCTATTTATGTTTGAATGCTTTTATTGTTTTTATTTGTACTTGCGACTCGCCAAATCTTGCAGTTCAACTAAACTCAACTCACGCTTGCAGCTCGCCTAGTACTGTCCAAATTTCGCAGTTCAACTAAACTCAACTCAGGCTTGCAGCTCGCCTATTTATGCTTGAATGCTTTTATTGTTTTTATTTGTACGGAATATTGTTAATTTTTTGTACCGTATTCAATGTTAATTAATGTTTACTCACAGTTCAACTAAACTCAACTCATGCTTGCAGCTCACCTATTTATGTTTCAACTAAACTCAACTCAAGCTTGCAGCTCGCCTATTTATGTTTGAATTCTTTTATTGTTTTCATTTGTACGGAATATTGTTAATTTTTTGTACCATATTCGGTGTTAATTAATGTTTGTTTTCATATTCAAAAATAAATTGAAAAAGTATAAGCATTAAATTGTCTCTAAAACTTAATGAATCCAATCCTTTTTTTCCTTTAATCCTTATCTCATTTTACACGGTTATAAAGAATTTTTTTCCCTTTAATCCTTATCTCATTTTACACGGTTATAAAGAACTTATCCTCGACATTTCATTATCTTCTTTAGATCGATTCAACATATCCTCGACTTTTCTTTATTTTCATTAGATCGATTTACACAGTTTACAGTTTCCAATCCCTTTTTTTTCTTTAATCCTTATCTCATTTTACACGGTTATAAAAACAATCTTTCCCTTTAATCGGTATCTCATTTTACACGGTTATAAAGAACATATACTCGACTTTACTTCTTATATCTCATTTTACACAGATATAAAGAACATATCTTCAACTTTTCATTATCTTCTTTAGATCGATTTAATCTTATTCCTTTAATCCTTATCTCATTTTACACGGTTATAAAGAACATATCCTAATTTTTCTTTATCTTCTTTAGACCGATTTACACGGTTTACAGTTTAATTGAACATATCCTTCTATTTTGTAAGATTTACACAGTTTACAGTTTAATTGAACATATCCTTCTATTTTGTATGAATTCTCATGGTTTACAATTTAATTGAACATATCCTTCTATTTTGTATGAATTCTGCGTGTTTATAGCAGTTTCGGTTTGCACAATTTTTCCAGGAACGTATCTACTGTGTAAATGGTTTCGGTTTGCACAATTTTTCCAGGAATGTATCTACCTTGTAAATCGAGGGCTGAGTGTATGATTCTGGTTTGCACGATTTTTCCAGGAACGTATCTACCGTGTAAATCGATTTAGTTTGCACGATTTTAACCAGGAACGTATCTATCGTGTAAATCGAGGGCTGAGTGTACTTGATTCATCACAAATTGGATTCAGATATTCCTATCAACAGTGTGGAAAAGTCTATCTTCATAATGTAATTCCTATACTGAATATACTTTTATTTAATACAGATTTATTTTGCTCCCAATTAGAAAGTTTCAGAAGAATTTACCTATATTTATGAATAATTGTTTTCTGATGGCATTACAAATTTATAACAATGAAAATGTAAATTTTTAATTTTGTTAACTTCTAATGTTATAATAATATTTATATTAAATATAATTTAATATAGAAGATTACTAATTGGTTGCTTTCACAATAAAAAATCTTTTGGAATAAGATTATGACTCATATTTGTGCTGTGAAAGATGGCATAATAGCGGATGTGCAACCATGATGCATTGTTTTAATATAGAAAATCATCAAACATTGTTAACACAATATGTTTATAATGACTAATTTTTTTTTTGTTGTTTATATATCATTAAAACTATCAAAAACCCTAACAGGGAATTTTTGCTCACTTTTCTTCAGCTACACATCATGTAATCCAAAATTCAAAACATTCTGTCACACGCATTTTGGATTAGGGATACTCAACCTGTATTTCAAAATAATGGTATCATGAAATTTTTGAATTTTATTACAGCTTTTAGTTTTATTAAGTTATTACTATTTCCAATCCTATCAGCCTTTTATGTACAAATTCAGTACTTCTAAAATTTTTCCTCTACTATTTTTATTTCTCAATTCTTTTCAACTTCTCTCAATTCCCTCAGGCAACTGGCTGAAAATTGAAAGCTTAAAATGAATAAAATAATACAGTGATAGTAATTATTAATTCTCATTATAAAATATAGAAAAACAAGAAAGCATTTGAGACACAAACCACTATTAGTTACTGGGTAGCTCTGTGATCATCTGGCTGTATTAGATTTGATTTAGAATCCCTCATTTTCCAGCAGAACATGCCAGCATATTGGTTCTCATCTTTCTCTCCTCCAATCAACACCAGTGAAGGCATTGATCAAACTTGCACAGTTTCAAATGGCCACTGTTATATGCATGTAAATTTCATTGAGTTCCCGAGTTTACAAATTTTTTCAAAGATGAAGTATTAACAAAATAAAAAATTTGAACATTAATAACAATAAATAAATGCTAAATATTCATAAATACAGCAATTCAAACCACATATATGCCATTTTATAGCAGATATTCTATGGTCTACTATGAAATGAAAAAAATGATGATGGTGGAACTGGGAAGCAGAAATAGCACACCTTTCTGACCATGATTTCATCAGAATATTTATGTAAATAATTTTCATCTCTGATTTGGCTAAAACAGGTGTTCATCTTTATAAATGTTTATCAATATCAACAATAGATGATTAGATGAATAAATATAGTAAACTCCCATATAATTACGGTGACCATACGTCCTTTATTTCACTTATCTGTCATTTGGATTTATTTTTTTCTAAAATGGCCATTTTTGTCGTTTATTTTGTGATTTATTCTGTGACAGTGTCATATTTCCCAGGATTAAGGGAAAAAACAGCCATTCTTTTCAATGTGGCTGAACTCACAGTTTCTCTCATTAGGAAGATCACTGATACCATTAGAAATATTCCTGATGTCAGCAAGCTCAATGTGGCTGAAGTCACAGTTTCTCTCATTAGGAAGATCACTGATACCATTAGAAATATTCCTGATGTCAGCATGATCAGTATCATCATCCCTATTATCATCAGGAAAGAATTGTTGAATTAAATGAAGAAGATTCGTATTTAGATTACAAGTTATCTGGTTTCCAATAAAAGGAGCTTTGATATTCTTATGCAGATCATTTCTATTGATAATTCTATAAATGGTACCCCATGGATTGTCACTACCCGTAGTAGTATATTAGTTCTTCCAAGACTCAAGTTTAGCTTTGACAATTTCTTTCCTATACTGCTTTTTCATCTCTATATTCAATTTCACGTAGTAACCTTAGATCGTGCGATGTCTGCCTCTGATACCTACGTCTCAGGGAATTGACTTGTTTACGAAGTTTTGTGAGAGTTTGGGACCACCAAGGAACAGTTCTCATAGCAGAGTGTTTTCTGGGGATTGCGACATTTGCAGCTTTTAGAATACTGGAGTTTAACACCTCAATTGCCTCATCAATCTTGACTGATGTAGTAAGTTGAGCTAGGTTATTCTCATCAGCTAACACTCCCTGCAATTGGTGAATAAATAGATCCCAGTTTGCTTTCCTCATGCAAAAGGAATTGTTGTTAAAAATATATCTTGAAGTACTTTGATTTAGCTTAAAAGTAATAGTGGTTGTCAGAGAGCATTTCCTCTTGCACAAGAGACCAGTCAGTAACTTTGTTAGTGAGCTTGCTGCCAGCAAGGGTAAGGTCAAACTGTAAGGATATGGTGCCACAGGTAGAGAGAAAAGAGGCGAGTCTTACCAGTTGTGGTCGACGTTTCGATGGGAGCGGCCATCTTGGACTGTGTAAGGAACGGGTTGAAGTTGGAATAGTCGGAAAGAATAGTAGTTTGGGATTTAACAGAATTATTCAACTGATTAAATTAAAATGTAAATTCAAATGTGAAAAGTGTAATAACCAAATTAATTTTGTTGTTCAAAGATGTTGTATAATAATGGTTCTTTATGTAAATGTACTCTACTATAAGAGATTGTTCACACCAGAGGGTGTGTTGTCCCCTGTACTGGATGTTTGTAAGAAGCTAAGCGCTGTGGATTTTGACCGAATTGATATCAATGAAGTTACTGTTCGTCCTTTTTTTGATACTATTGGGGACTCCAGGTTGTATAAATTATATATTTTATTCTAGTAACTGTTTGTGTTGTGCTTTTTTGACAATTAATAAAATAATCAGTTTCTATTTAAAAAGATGGAACATGTTGAATGTGAAAAGTGTAATAACTAAATTAATTTTGTTGTTCAAAGATGTTGTATAATAATGGTTCTTTATGTAAATGTACTCTACTATAAGAGATTGTTCACACCAGAGGGTGTGTTGTCCCCTGTACTGGATGTTTGTAAGAAGCTAAGCGCTGTGGATTTTGACCGAATTGATATCAATGAAGTTACTGTTCGTCCTTTTTTTGATACTATTGGGGACTCCAGGTTGTATAAATTATATATTTTATTCTAGTAATCGTTTGTATTGTGCTTTTTTGACAATTAATAAAATAATCAGTTTCTATTTAAAAAGATGGAGCATGTTCTTAATGCTGTTTGTTATTTCCTTGATTGGATTACACGAAATGAATTTCATGTAGAATGTAATCTGTGGTCATCGCCCAGACGAAGGGTAATGGAGCGGGGGTTGCGGTCGAACTTGGGAGAAGTTCCGGACGAGGTACCGGACTTCTCAAAACCACCTCCTACCCAACACTGGCTCAAAAGTAGAGTCAGAAGGCTCATTTACTATTGTAAAGAATTGTAATAAAGATATGATGAATTCCTCAAATAGAACCCCTCTCTCATTTTCCAAGTTATCGAACCACAGTGGATTCCTAGCATTGGAGTCAGCACTAATGATTAGACTAATGGTATCAATATGAACAAAAAACTTGTAAGAGAGTCAATGATATCTGCAAGTGGGATGTTGGAACTGCAGTAAATAGAGGATATGAAGTAAGTACTTTCAAGGTGAATACAAATGGTAGCACAATAAGCATTATATAGTTGATCAATCTGAAGATAAGAGATAGCCAGATTACACACAACAATACAAGCATATGGATTTGGATTGTTACAACTAATAATGTTGAAGTAGTGGGATAACTAGTTATGGCTCCAGAATAGAGAGAAGGTTCTTGGATGAGTGCCAGATCCACCTTGTTATTAATAAGGTAGTTGACCAAATTGCCAGTGACAGCTTTTGAATGATGGCATTAAATTGTATAAATTTGATCTTACTGTCAATAGCCTGACTCTCCATAATCGGTGTTGTCTATTAGTTTTTGTTTAGCTTTTATAAATATAGAGCAATTTGGATCAGTGGCACAGTGTGATAAGTTAACCTGAGATGAACTTTTATATCTTTCGGACTATCTAAAACAATTAACACACTTAATAATACTATTTTTGGATTTATCACTACAATTTTTACAGTTATGTCCTTCATCATCACATTGCAAACAAGCAGGTTGTTCAGGAACACAATTGGCAGCTAAGTGCCCAAACTTACAACAATTATAACATTGTTTAATACTTATATAATCATAAACAGGATGTGAAGTCAAGCCAAGGTAGACACGTTTATTCTTTAAGAGTTGATGAATTTCTGGTTACTTATAACTGACTTGACTTATAACTAAATAAATAACTATAAATATAAATAATATTGCATACTATTTAAACTGCACATTATTTAAACTATATAAATAATATGCAATTTCCTATAGACGGAACAACATCCTTCACATTGTATGGGAGTCCACTGTACAGTGAACTACAAATTTAACTGGATTAATTTAATAATAATTGAGAAATTAATTTCCTCAGATAACTGATTCCATAGATAACCTGCAAAATTCTCAAAAAAAAAAAAAAATTGGAATAATGGGACAACACACATTTAATATTTTAAAATTAAATATAATTTCATTCATTGTATAGCTACAAACTAGCTTTTTTAAACTGAGCTAACTCAAATTAATAATATTGCTATAATAACTACTAAAACTTTTCTAAATCTGAAATTTAAAAATATTACTGTTTAAAAAAGAAAAACTATGTTTTTGTATTTTATAAATAATTATTAAAATTACAAAAAGACAAACTAACAATTCTGAAATAAACTCATTTTCTACTCTCCTGATATATTAATATGTCTTAATGACATTAAAATGATTTGGGGTCAATCCACATCAAGGGGACCAGGGGTCCCCACTTGACCATCTCCAAATTTGATGAAACTTGGTATGAAGGTTCTATATGGTCTTTGATGGTTGTATCCCAAGTTTCAGTTCAGTATCTTCAGTGGTTGAATTTTTAGGGGCTTTGAAAGAGAAGCCATTCACCTTCGTGTCGCGTACGAATGTGCAAAAGTGTCAAGTTTGCTAGGCTTTTTTAAAAGTTCTAGCAAACATTTATTTGTTTGCTTTAATATATATGGACAACTTTTTATGCTGAATCCAACCATGGCAAAATTTATGGATTTAACTGCATTGTAGTATAGTTACAGACATCAAAAGTTACTAAAAAATTCGTCGCATGATTCCGAGAGCTAAAGTTTGATGGGTTACTGTTCCATTTCAAATGAAA
>AYEL01047435.1:0-14871 GCA_000484575.1 Olivierus martensii
TATTTGCATACAATGTTATAATATTAATTTAAAATTCAAATTATGTTCTTGCTAAGTTTTTTATGTTCGAATTCTTATACGTTGTGCTGAAGATGGCTTAATAAAGCAGAAAGATCTTCAAGTTTAATAAATTTATTTGCCACTTTTAATAATTGAGCTGAATTATTTACATTGAATAAGAAGTGGGGAGAAATTATGCATTAGAAAAAATAGGTTTAAATGTTTTAGCCCTGGTCTGTGATCAAGGCTCTAGCACTTTAAAAGTATTTTCAGAATTGCATTTAACAAGAGACAAAACTTACTTTTTTGTTGATGATAAACCGTTTATTTTTTTTTGATCCGCCCCATTTACTGAAGTCATTAAGAAACAATATGATGAAATATAATGTATTATTTAAAGGAAAGCAAGCAAAATGGAAGTACATATATGAATATTATGTTATTCATGATAGCAATCAATTTAGAGCAACACCAAAGCTCACCTTAAAGCATGTTTGTCCTGTGGGTTTTAGTAAGGTGAACGTCAAATATGCATCACAGGCCCTAAGTCATTCTGTGGCTTCTGCAATTTGTCTAATGACATCTGTAGGCATTTTTAATGGAGAAGTTGCACATACATCTGAATTTATTTACACTATTGATCAATTATTTGATAGCTTTAATAGCTGCACAATTAATGCAAAAATACTACGTTATCTGCAGTAACAAATTCCACAAATCACATTTCTTTTTGGGAAGAAACGATTTCATTCATAAAAGAGTGGGAATTTATAAGTCCTGAGGGGAAAAAATACATACTCATTACAAAAAGGGATGGATTGTTTCCTTACAATCAGCCATTGCTGTATGTACATATTTAATTGAAAAACAAAATTTTGTATTTATGCGGCGATTTAACCAGGACCCATTAGAAAATGCTTTTTCGCTAGTACGCTACAACAAAGGTCATGATGATAATCCAGATTGTCTTCATATGATCAGTTCCATGAAAATAATTATGATGAACAATTGTTTTCGAGCCACAACTGCTGGGAACTGTGAAGATGATCTGGATGAAGTGTTGTTATCTATAAGTAATAAAGAACAAGAAACAACTGAATCATTATTTCATGTATCAGATAATACTGTTTCTTTAGATACAGAAATTTCAATTTCAGAAGTTGATTTTAGAGAGGAAAATATTTATTATTATATAGCTGGTTACATAAGGCACAATGTACTTTTAAAAATCAAATGCAATATGTGTAAAAGTTCATTGATAATGATTCACCACCACACACAAACTCATTGTTGACCTATTTTAAAAATTATTCTAATTGTAATGTCCATCTGACAGCTTACACAATTTAATTTCCAATATGGGAAAAATAAAAATAGATAATTTAATTAATGAGCCAAATGTAATGAAATGTTTACAGCAGAAATTTTCTGTTTTTGATTGTTTAAATATACACGAAGAGCATAAAAGTGAAGTTAAAAATTTTTTTTGATTGTTTGAATATACACGAAGAGCATAAAAGTGAACTTAAAAAATTTTATTGCTCAGCTTTTTGCAAAAATATATCTTTTCTCTTATATTAAAAAGAAAAATAATGAATTAAAAGAAAAATGATATTATATTTAAATGATTTGCATTAACAAGGGGGTATGCAAATCATTTGTATTGAATAGTGTTAAATATTGTTAATCTTATTTACTGTAAATGGAAAATAAATCTAATTTTAATAAACTTTACCGAATTGTATTTATTCTTTCAAATAAAAGATTCTATAGGTGTTAACTCACATAGATTAAACTCATTACTAATTGTTAAATTTTAGCAATTCATAAATTTTCGCAAATAAGTATTAAATTATAAAATTAATTTTTATTATAACATTGTAAATGTAAATAAAACATCAAATATTAGTTATTTGTATAAACACTACTATCGTCAATGTAAGATTAGCATGCGCGAAAAAATGACGAAACTAGAAGACTAGCGGAAGTGAGTCTCAATGGCTCATACGTAGAGAAATAACCAGAACATTGATGTGTACTTTGTATATTTTGTTTGTTCATGTCTGCTCCAGCACTTTCTTAAAAATAAATAATGTTACTTTTTGATTTCGTCTCGTACATAACATATGACATTCATTTCAGCGCTTGCGCTTAATTATTTACTCTCTGTGTCACTAGTGGTGCTGAACACGTTTCTGAATACCATTGGCTCTATGGGAGTGTCCTATCTAGTATTGTTTAATCTATGGATTCACACTGGCCTTGTGACTGTAATCTCGACCACAACTGCAACCGTTGCTATAGATACAATCCCATCAGGCCTAGCTTCCTGACTTTTTATTGTGACCATGATAAGATACAACTCACTGAATATTGTCATGGTCGCAGTGTACGTCATTACAGTAGCCAATAGAAAGAATGCATTTGGCCATCTGTTACGAGCTGAATGCTACATCAGCTCTTATTGGCTATTGTTTACGCAGTTGCTATTGGTTGATTCGAAAAATCGTGAGGCCGGTCGTGATCAATGTGCATGTTTTATCGCAACTTGTCAGTCATGGTCATAGTCGTAGACGTGGTCTCAGACCAGTGTGAATCCAGCCTTACTTGCAAAACATTGGAAATGGACATTTTCTTTCAAAAAATATACAATTCAATGCAACAGACTATATTTACTATTCAATGAAACTTTTTCAACTTTGATTTTACAAAATAAACTCTTGAAAACAAGAATTGTCCTCCTCACTTTGATTTTATTTTGAGCATTTTTATAACTAAGTAAATCAATAATAATAGTTAAGTCAAAATACTAGAAGAATTCAAAACATTTTTCTATCTGGAGACTAATAGACAATGAATATAAATAACGCTAATGTTCATTTACCTATTAATGGTTATTACTAATTGGATAGTCTAGCAAATCCTATTTTTTAAGTTCATTGACTAACTGAAATTGGACATCATATTAATCTTGTAAGTTGACTTAACAGTATAGTAGTCAATATGCAGAGACAAAGCCTTTGTCATTAACAGAAGTCATTCTTCAATATTTGCTATTTTGGGATGATGAAATGTGTCATTGAAGTCATCTTGAATTCTTAATTATAAATATGTATTTAGTAAGGAAATCAAAATACATTGAAATTTACCAATATTTAAATTCATGAAGATATAGAAATAAAAAAATACATATAAATTAACTTATAACAGTAGACCATAGCAAGTATTCATTAAATTTGATAGGTAATTGATCAAAACTTTAAAATCGGGAATAAGTTAACCTGGAATCAAATTGCTATAAACCAGGGGTGGGCAAACTTTTGGGAGAAAGGGCCATATCGTATCAATGAAATGGAGCCTAGGGACACATCCCATGTCTGGCATCTAATAAAAAATTTTTCACTAGACTTCACAATCTGGCCCCCCTTCACAGATGTGGGTGTAGCCCGTTATGCAAATCATTTGTATTGAATAGTGTTATTAAATATTGTTAATCTTATTTACTGTCATAGATATTTACTGTAAATGGAAAATAAATCGAATTTAAATACAATTAGGTAAAGTTTATTAATTCTTTCAAATAAATTCTATAGGCGTTAACTCACATAGATTAAACTCATTACTAATTGTTAAATTTTAGCAATTCATAAATTTTCGCGAATAAGTATTAAATTATAAATTTAGTTTTTGTTATAACATTGTAAACGTAAATAAAACATCAAATACAGTATTGGTTATTTGTATAAACACTATCATCGTCAATGTAAGATTGAGCATGCGCGAAAAAACGACGGAACTAGAAGACAAGCGAAAGTGACTCTGCGCTTGCGCTTAATTAGTTACTCTCCGTGCCACTAGTGGTGCTGAACACATTTCTGGATACCATTTGCTCTATGGGAGTGTCCTATCTTGTATTGTTTAATCTATGGCAACGGGTAGGATTGCGTATTAAGGCACAAAAATGTCAATGGGGAGTGCCGAGCGTAACGTTCTTAGGTTTTTGCGTGGGTGCGGAAGGCATTCACCCCTCAAGTTCGATTCTCGAAACGATCTGACATACCCTACCTCCACGGAATAAATACGAATTACAAGCCTTTTTTGGGTTTCCTAAACTTTTATCATAGAGGCCTTATTTTTGATGAAACAATCACACTGGCTTTTAGATAAATCGGCCAAATGGAAGTGTTTGCCAATACACGAAGGAGCTCTTAAACAAGTCAAGAAACTGCTCACATCCGATTCCATGTTAGCTCATTACGATCCTAATAAACCGCTCGTGTTAACTTGCGACGCTTCGCCATATGGAATCGGCGTTGTTTTAAGTCATCGTTTACCCGCTGGAGGCGAAGCGCCAATCTCATATTACTCTCGAACCTTGTCCGCCGCCGAACGGAATTATACTCAAATCGATAGTGAAGCTCTGGCCTTTGTCGCAGGATTCAAGAAGTTCCACGATTTCATTTATGGTCGCATTGTCGAAGTTCAAACTGATCATAAGCCCGGCCGGATTAGCTGGAAACGCTTCGGCTTTCCACACTGGAGGACCCGGGTTCGAGTCTCGGGTCCCACCCCTTGAAAATATTTATCATGGGGTCCGGGCCCGGCCCGTCGATCCCCGTCCTCCACAATCCGGCTGACCCCTCCGCAGGGGTGGGCAGCTTGTGGAAGGGCTTGTTTCGCCCCGTCACTTAGTATTCTCCCTGAATGAAAAGTGGCGTCATCTGTTAACAAAAAAAAAAACTGATCATAAGCCTCTGACCGGGCTACACAGTCTATCATATCACCAAGAATGTTGCGATGAAACCACTTTTTATCAGCATTTGACTGTCGCTTAATATATAAGCCAGGAAACTCGATCCGTGATGCACTCAGCCACCCGTGCCATCACGAGAGAGGGGAAGACCGAAAGACGGTATATAAACCGCCAATATCGGCCAGAGACCCATTATGATGCACTCAGCCACCCGTGCCATCACAAGAGAGGGGAAGACCGAAAGACGGTATATAAACCGCCAATATCGGCCAGAGACCCATTATTGTCGCGGATTTTGAATTGGGTGCTTAAAGGATGGCCATCACAGAAACGGGGAGGACTTCAGTCCTTTCGTGCGCAGGCAGACTGAACTATCGGTACATCGAGGATGTCTGTTATGGGGCGATAGAATAGTCATTCCGTCAGCCTGCAGGAAAGTGTTGTTAGACACTGCACGTAGCTCATCCAGTATCTTTCGCATGAAAGCCTTGGCGAGGAGATATTTGTGATGGCCTGGATTAAACGCAGACATCGAACGTGTGGTTAAGTTGTGCCGAGATTGCCAACTTACTCAGCGCAGCCCACCTAGATCAATATCCACGTGGACACCAGATTCCAGAACAACACCCGTGGAAACGGCTGCACATCGATTTCGAGGACCATTCAAGGGCCGAATCTTTTTTATCGTTGTCGATGCATTTTCAAAGTGGTTAGAGGTGGCAGTAGTCAATACAACGTCGTCAGCATCGGCAATTAAAGAATTAAGGCGTGTCTTCGTTACACACGGGCTACCAATAACGATAGTGTCAGATAACACAACAGCTTTTACATCGACTGAGTTCAAATCCTTCCTATATAGGTACGGAATCCAGGCTATGACGATCGCATCCTTTCATATCCAGTGTCGAATGGTACAATTTTATAAACAGTCATTAAAGAAGTGGATCGGCGGACCTTAACCTATGGCTGGCTCGATTTCTGTTATCGCAACACGTAACGCCGAACAAGCCGGGAGGTGTGAGCCCATCTGATATCTTACTAGGTCGGAGACCACGCACGTGTCTTGACAACTTACACCCAGACCATTCGAGCTCCAATTTCAGCATTCACAGAAAAGAGAACGATTACAAAAGAAGTTTCAAAACAAACGAAGATGTCTACATCCGATCCTATGCCGCTGGGAATCAGTGGGTGCCAGCAAAAGTAACAGCCACGGAAGGAACCGTTATGTACGCGCTCCGGACACCTGATAGTAAATATTTCCGGAGACATGTGAACCAAATTCGCCCGCTTTACATCAGAATGCTGAACATCAACAAATATCACCGCCTGATGAAGATGAAGCGCCAGTAACCGACGTGGACAGTGCAGGAGAAGATATAACAGCGAAAACGGAAGTGGCTAAGACAACAGCTCTGTTCGATTTGACTACAATGGCAGCACAAGTGTAGCTTTTTGGTCTATAGTTGGTGCATCGGTGTAGGATTATTTTCTAGTCAAAACGAATAAAGTAGTGTAGCAGCTCAAGATTAGCGAGATGGCGGTTATATCAACAATTGCTCGTTACTTTCTACACTGCTACACCGTGTCTCCAGTCAGTGTAGAATAGTGTAGAAATTTTACACTACACCGATAAATCGAACGCGTTAGTGTAGATACAGTGACCAAATCGAATGTCTCAGTGCTACACCATCTTACACTAGTTTAACGGTGTAGTCAAATCGAATAGAGCTAACGAAACTCCTGAACCGGATGGAGAGTCGCAACGTCGGATCAGGAAACCTAATTATTGGAAAGACTATGCTTTCCCTTAGGGGGAAGGAGTGTTGTGTATGAGGTCGCTGGGGGGAGTTGGTCAGCGACTTGGATGGGCGCGAGTAGTCTATACCCGGAATTCCTTCTCGGACGGTCTGGGGGTGTAGTTGCTCGCATCTGTACGTGATTAGACAAATAAACTGTTGTTTACCGAGTGTTTCTTTGTCTACAGATTTAATAAGATCGTATAAGATCTTAGCGAAATTTTTGGCATAGATGTGGTCTTATGTATTATTTAGCCCAATAGTCGTTATATTTTCTCTGTGTTTAGTATATTCAAAAACGATTATTGAATGATGTCGTTTACTAGTTTTTATTATTAATATTTGTTAATTTTAATTTTATATTTTGTTTAACAATAAATAGAGAAATGAAATCTGGATTTTATTAATCGTTCTTGTCTTAATGATGGAGTAGATTTTAATTTAATATTTACAATCGACTGAATTCTTTTTGTATACAATCATCGTGGCTGTCGCCTAGCAACTTCGGAAGTCAACGTTGTGCTATCTTCACAGCTGTTTAAAAGTAGTATCTATTGAAAAAATATATATTTACTGTATTACTATAAAAAGATTTTTATAGTAATACAGTAATGCTTCAAATCCAGCACATTTTATAAAAATTCCTTCAGTTCAAAAATAATAAATAATTAGGAATATTTTTAAATCGGATTTTAATTAAGCCTCCGAATCACACATGGAATACTTTTAATGACAGTCGCTTTTTTTTTTGTCAACAAATGACACCATTTTCCATTCAGTTAGAGTATAAATCTTGGTATAAATAGCGGGGGAAAACAAGTTTCCACAGATTGCCACCCGTGCAGGGGGATAAATTTTATCTGGTGACACTCAATTTTAGACCTCACCACAAGCTGGCCAATATTCATGGTGAAGTTCAACGACCGAGACAGGACTCATCCTGAAAATCTGGAGATGTGGAATCCCGATCTAACGTGGTAACAGACTACGCGGCCATCCGGCCAATTCTTCTTCAGTTTGATTTTAAGTTGTCAACATATCACATATGGGATTTAAATTTCTTAATTCTTACATTAAATTTTATTTTAATGGTTTAATCAAAGACACATTATTTTTACAATTATTATATATGTAAATCAATACGGTTACAAATCAATTAACGTAAATCGTCAGCCGGAGTTTCGGCATGGAACGCTTCAGCTTTATCTTCAGAAGACTCAAGTTCGATTCCCGCTTCCACTCCATGCATAGTTTATTCAGGTAGTCGTGCCCGGCCGGTCCTCCTCGTCCTTTACAGTTCTGTTGACCTTTCCACGTATAGTGGAAAAATCAACAGAACAGTAAAGGATGAGAAGGACCGGCAGGGACTAAATTTACCTTGCTACTTAGTAACCAAAGTTACTTAGTAGTAAGCAAAGCCTATAAGATGGTAGTAAGTTGAAAAATGGTGCCATCTATGGACAAAAAAAAAAAAGATACTATTACTACGGACCGCTCAGACTCTCAGTGAAGTCGGCCATCAGAAGAAGGTACGGTTCAATGAGCTAATCTAGAACCCTACTGAAAACAATCTCAAAACAGAAACATGCAGCCATCCGACTAATAACTTCAATATATCACCAATCATGATAGTTGAATTGGTCGGCCGTCAAGTGAAAGATGGAATAACAACGATTAGTAATTTTCGAATTGAAAACTGAATAAAACAACAAATAAAAGATCAGTTGAATTTTTTTTTTTCTTAGTAACAGATATAGCTTCTTTCTACTCAAGGTATAGTACTAAGTGGCGGGGAGAAACAAGCACTTCGACAGGCTGCGAATTTTTTTTTTTTTTCTTAGTAACAGATATAGTTTCTTTCTACTCAAGGTATAGTACTAAGTGGCGGGGAGAAACAAGCACTTCGACAGGCTGCTCACTTCTGTGGAACAATCAACCGTCAGGAAGTTTGGATTCAACGATTTTTAGGAATAGATCATAGATTAAAAAGAAATATGTTATCTGTTGATACAATAGTGTTATTAATGTCCATTCAAAGAATGTTTTATGGAATCAAGAAAAGTGAATTATTGCAGTCATAACTTTTCAAGCTATTGTAATTATAGTATTAAATAAACAAGTCTAGGTAAACTTTATTTTCTCCATTTATCTTAAATTTCGGATGATTTTTCATTTTTTAATTATCAAATTGCTGTAGTTAATTGTTCATGTTGGAACATGATTTTTCAAAATATTTTTAAATTAGCATAGAATAACAGCTAAAATTAGTCACAATTTAGTAATACAGAATGTTTAATATATTATCAATTTACATTCCAATAGTAGTATTTTATTGATCAATTATCTGTTACCAAGAAAAAGAGTTATCAAAACTGATAATCTAATCTATCATTCATTTAAAATTAGAAAGCATGCATTTGTCACACACTCAACTTGGAAAAATCATCAGATTGAATGATAATTTATCATTTCAGAATCAAGATTATTGACCCTGAAAATTCTTATTCAGATATTTATATTATTTGATATCATTTCCTTGGATATCTATTCAGAATTTAATGATAAAAAATTATTGAAATAATCATTTGATATTGTATTCTATGAATTTGAAACATTTTTCAGAATTTAAAATATTTAAACTCAATAAAATAAAATGAAAAATATTTAAAATTTTTAAACTAACACCAATTTCTAATAAAATGTTTTAAATCAATAATTTAATATATACATTCTTTACATAATATTCCTCAATTTGAGTCATTCCATTATGTGTAATAATTACACATACAATCATTATTCAAAATAATTTATAAACAAATTGCTTATAACATAATTCTCTTTCGCAATAAACTCTTAAAACACAAGAATTACGTAATTTTTTCTAATAAGTATCTGGCACAAAAATAATTTTGATATACTGTATATACATATAATACATATATTATTAATTTTATTTCATTATTATTAATCTACTTTTCAATAAATAAATATATTTTCAAAAATTTTATAAAGAATTTATATCTTAAGAGGAACAATCCAGGATTCATAAAATGGAATCACTCAGGTGGTGAATGTCTTAAGAAGTCAGAATCAAAATATATTACCATTATCGATATATCATCCCGAAAATTTCTTACTAGATCATCTGGTAAAGTGAGCATACTTGAAAGTTTACTATGCTCTATACCATATTCTGTTCTGCCAAGAGCATTACGAATTAGATGTGTTGCTGCATTTGCATCAATGGGTTTCTTTGAAAGTCCAACTTGTCTCTGTAATAAAATATTGTAAATATCTTTTAAAAACATATTTCTGCGAGGCAATCGCAAGAGATCTAAAGTTTGTTTTCCACTTGTATGCTGTCCAACAAATTTTATAACTTTATATGGTAACATTTGCTCCCACAAGCCATCGGTAGCAATTACTAAAAACTTATCACGAGGTGTTAATCTGTAATGTATTATCTCTGGTACTGCTGTGAGATAAGGTGGAGTATAGAAATTCGGAGGAATAACCCCAGGGCCAAATAGTGGAACTAAATATTTTTGTTGAACTTTTGTTTTCCATTTATAATTAAAATCACCAAATGCTCTGAGTGGTGCTAACTGGCCTAGCAAACGTTCATTTTTTATTACCACATTGATTTCTGTTTTTGGATGTTCTGAAAACACTCTTTTCAGTTCTTTAACATTATCAGCATTATGTTCTTGAGTTAATGGCTTACAAATCCACTTGTTGTCATCACTAAGCATACCAAGCACAGCTTTACAATCTCCACATGTTGCAAGATGTAAATGTGTACCATCAATATGAACAACACAAGCACATGCACCCATAACAGAACTCGATATAGCATCTACATTATGTTTCTCAATACCTTCCAATATTTCTCTAGACATATCTTCATCCAATTTCGAAAATGCACGAACCATTGCCTGATGCATAAAAAATTCTGAAGATGATTTCTCAACTAATAATTCTTTTGCAAATAATTTCAAACTATTTTTATGTATCTCAGGTACAAAACTTGTATTATTATCCTGAAGTGAAAATCTTTCTATTAAGTCTATATTACAAGATGATTCTACATAGTCACTAAGTAATTTTGGAGGTAACATTGAGAGAGCAATATAATCAAGAAGTCTTTTACTGATATTTTCAGCACAGTTTGGACCACCATGACCATCAAAAACACCAAACAGTATTCCAGTTGTTAATTTGCATTGTGCTGCTGCTAATCTATCTTCAATTGGATTATTGGAAGGCAACTGATTTGCTTCAAAAGATTTTACAGATCCAGGTGCAACATCATAATATACTTCATTGGCACTCAATACATAACTCACCTGCATAAAATAAAATATATATTAATTTATAAAGCTTAAATTATAAATTAACGAAATAATAATGATAATATTTAAAATCACACACTTAAAATCAATTTCCGATTGTTTTTAAATTATTAATAAAATTAAAAATACCTCTTGTGGGCTTAATTTAGGCAGACCATAAGAATTGCTTAGATATCTAATGAATGGACGAAGATGGAGAAAGCGAGTCGCCATGACCTTGGACATAATTATTTATCCAAATAGTCATTGAAATGCAATAACAACAGCCAAAAGGCGAACCATGTCGTATGATCACATCCCATAATAAATCTGTAACATATATATATCACATTCAATAGTTTTAAATGTTTTAATCTAATCTTTGTTCATCACAACATGATTTTCACAAGACGACATTTTCAAGGACTAGAACGACATCTAACG
Source organism: Olivierus martensii (assembly GCA_000484575.1). Classification (NCBI taxonomy): domain Eukaryota; kingdom Metazoa; phylum Arthropoda; class Arachnida; order Scorpiones; family Buthidae; genus Olivierus; species Olivierus martensii. Next base: position 11,328 of record AYEL01047435.1, read on the forward strand.
AAAAAAAATTATTTATTTTTAATTTTTCTCTATATAATACATTTTAAATATTGTTTAATTTAATAAATGATACTTAAATTCAAAATCACTTTATTGATATAATCTGACAAATTATAAATGATTAACGTGAAAATCTTTAAATAACAACAATAAAATTTCGTCGTCTGCTTGTTTAAGTATTCCTATTGATCCTAATACGATATTATAATTTTGTGAATTTATTTATAAAAATTAACAAATCATTAAAAGTATTTTATTCAATAAGTTTATTCTTTAAAAATCATTAATACTCTCACTAATATGATAAAATTATTTAAAAATTTTCAAATTGAGTACCCACATAACTTCAATAATATACATTTATTTTTTCTCGCATATTTTAACGCTATTTTTCCATCGTGATTAATAAGCGGCTGAATATTCTATAGGCCGACCACATACCTGTTGGGTTAGGTTCATTTGCTTATTTTAGTTCTAAAGACAGTGCCCAAAAGGACTACAGGCCCTGCTCCACCAATAGGTACTACAGGGATCCTTCTACGAGATGAAACGCGGCTTTAATCATTGCCGAACGCGGCAGAGACAGAGTCCACCACCTTCGGATCCACTGTCAACGAGAGAGGCCAGGCTGATCCAATCGGTCTACCGAGTCTGCCGGATTGGTCGCGTGGAAACGCTTCGGCTTTCCATTCTGGAGGACCCGGGTTCGAATAGTCCTACCCCTTGAAAATTTTTATCATGGGGTTCTGTCCTCCACAATCCGGCTGACCCCTCCGCAGGGCTGGGCAGCTTGTGAAAGGGCTTGTTTCGCCCGCCACTGAGTGGAAAGTGGCGTCATCTGTTGACAAAAAAAAAAGACTTCGGTCTCTTGTGCGCGGGTTGCTGTAGCAACCGTAATTAGCCGAGAAAGGGCGATTTCAATTACCGCCAAGCAACTGGCAACCAGAACGCACATTGAAAACAAAGCTCAGCGGCGGGAGGACTTCCCACTACAGGAGGAATCTCGGAATGTCAACCCGAACCACGACAAATCGGGCCAAGTGCAGTTAAGCACTACAATTCTTGTGACTGTGCCAACACCTCAGACACGGCGGCCGGATAGCCGAGTGGTAACGCTGTCGGCGTGCCACGCAGGAGGACCCGGGTCTGTTCCTGGATTTTTTCGGGGTACTGGGCCCGGCCCGGTGTTCCCCATCCTTCACTATCCGGCCCCATCCACGGATGTGGGTGCAACCTGTGGTTGGAATTTGCCCTGCCCCTTAGTAATCTCCCTAATTGGAAAGGAGGCGTAAAATATGCAAAAGAAACAGCTCAGACACTACCTAGATCTAAAACTGAGTATCGCTCCTAGTGTCGGGGTGGGCACTCAACGCGCATACTCCCCTGTCGGACGATCGCGGGCGACCGCCAAGAGCGAGAATCTCCCTGCTTCGTATCCCGATGCAGCCTACCTGCAGCTGAAACTGCCTCAGGCCACCTTGGGGACGATATCGACCGACGCCGTGCAATGGCCGGGCTCGGACGCCTTGCCATGGCCGAATATCGCTCGGGGCAACTCCAAAAGATTTTATAATTCCCTAGGGAAGCAAGCTTTCCCCGGTTTAGGGACGAATCCCCTACAGTCTGAATCAGACCAACTCTCGGATGAGCATCGTAAAGACTTCTATTCCTCAGCCATTCATCTTGTCGGCACAGTACGCCACCTTTGGGATTTGGGACTCTTTTAGAGTACTCGTACCTCACGCAGGACATACGTCGGGCTGATTCTTAATCTCGGACTCTCAGGGACTCGGGCGGTCGAGTGGCGAACTATAGAGCATCCATCGGCGAGAAGTGGGTGCAGCCAGGCATTACCAACCCTGCAGGAATTTCATCACTAGGAGCAGCATCTGGGGTCCGGAGGAGCTCGTTTCGGACCGACCAGATACTGCAGGACCTTCTATAGAAAGTCAAACGAGGCCCAAGACGATTTATCCGGCTAGGACTTCCCGCGGTGGTCTACTCGAGTGCAGCAAATCTCTTTCGACGAACAGCTGGCATCACACCGATGTCTGCATACGTAGACCCAATAGTGCGGGAGTCGTCTTCGCCTGGATTTCGTCAGACTTTGGGAGCCACCTAATTTATCCCTGTCACTATGAACGTATCGACTCGGCTGTAAAACAGATATAGGCATAGTGACAGCCGGTAACTCTCCCGCCACGACAAGGCAGGCTCCTCGCAGGAGAGTCTGTTGGCTTAGTCGTCAGATGAAGGACGGATTTCAATGAACTTAGCCCGGACCGCATCTGAAAAATCCTGATGTGGGACTTGGAAAGTGAACCTGGCACGCATATCCCATGTGCAATATTGCAATTTAACTTAAATTAAAAATATTTCATTAAGACGGAGATTGCATTGAATAGTAATAAACATTTCATTTCATTCGAGTACGTTTCAATTCGAGTATTTCTCAATCAATACATTACGGGATTATAATGTTCTGAATAGAAAGTAGCAACACTTTTTAACAAAACAAAATATATATATATGGGACTATATTATTATACAGTTTATGTGTAATGTTTCAGGATAATCATTTCCATAATCATCTTTAAATATTGGTTACGGTTTTATTAAAAATGAATCATTATTTATAATATCATAGTACTAACAATATACAGTAAACACAAATATAAAATAAATCATAATTTAAGTGAGATATTGTATGTGCATTTTCTAGAAAACTGTTTATTGATATATTATTAATCTTTTTTAACTTTCATTTATTTTTTAGTATTTCTGTTATATCTTAAGCAATAAAAATTATTATTTTATTTAAGTACACAACATGAAACTATAATTATTAATTTTAAATTAGTAGTATACCGAAGAGAATAAACATAAATGATTCTTAGTACTATTTTTTTTCTGTTTACAGTTTTATATTGCTGAAAATATTCTGCTTGCAGCAAATAATATAGAAATACCATTAAAAACTTTAGTTCCTGTGAAAGAAAACTGTGATTATAACAATCATTAAATACTCGAATGCATTTTCTCGTCTTGATGCATTTTCTCAATTATTGGAAAATAATTTTGATTTTCCTACAATTGGATAAAGAAATAGATATTGAAGATTGCTCATTTTATTGCATTAAAGATCTGGATAGACAACTCATTCTTCCTACTGAATCAGTTGTTTACACTGTTTCCATTGTCTGGTATTATATGTCCTAATAATTATGCATTTCAAAGAAAATTTCATGCATTCTGGAAAACAAGTATCTGTTTTATGTAAGATAGCTTACAGTAGATAATATTCCTTTTTACAATGTTTGTTTATGTCAGAATACATTGCTGGAAAAATTTAATAGCATTATTCTTGTCACATCAAAAATTTTAATAAATAACTTCAATAAGTTACTAAATGATAAGCATTAGAAAATAAAGGCTAATACTCGAAAAATAAGAAAACTTTAATAAATATTGAATTTGCATAAAAAATATAGATTCTGAAATTATATTGTAATTTTTTTATTTGATTTTATTATTATTAATATAA
>AYEL01047436.1:0-20836 GCA_000484575.1 Olivierus martensii
TTATAAAAAAAAATATATATATAAGTGTTTGTCAAATAATAGATAAGAAAAATGAGAATATTGTATAGATATCGTAATACTAAAGTTCAGTCAATATTTTCCCAAGAAAATAAAATGCAAAACTATAGAATCGGCATATGAATACAACATCGATTTTTAATAAATGTCCTATGCAATTGCTATACTGCCTATAAATTTGAATACTGATAGATTCTATGTAAAATATAAGATTTGACTTTTAAAATATTGTTTAAAATCTAATAGATTGATAAGATAGATACATAAATTAAAATATATGAAAATGATAAAATTTGTATTAAAAAAAAAATTATAAATTATTTGAAAACCATAAAAATAGGATAATTTTTACAAAATTTGTATAATTTTTTTAATTTTATAAATAAAATTTTGCTTTACATAAGATAATTTTTAGATTTTCTTTTTTTAATAATAATGAAATAATTCTAGTTAGAATTTAGAATTTTTATTTGCATGGAATTTAATACAATAAGTGTAAATTAGCTGCAGGGCCGTGCAGTGCTATGAGGCAGAGAGGCAGCTGCCTCACGCGGCACTGTAAGGGGGCGGCATAAGCAGCGAAATCAAAATACAATTTGAACCATTCAATAATTAAAAATCTTTACGCAACGCTTTTCTATATTGATCTATGTTGATAGTTCTGCTTTGAGCTTACAATTATTGACAGTATTTGATTTTAATGTTAGTTTGTCTCGAGAAGTGCCAAGTGGCTGTGCTTTAAATCAGTTAATCAAAATAAAACAAAATTTGAACTAGCTAATAGGACCTTAAAATAAAACTAAAGATGCAGGAGTGCTTTCGGGAGGACTGCTCTTCTTTAGCTGCACAGAGGAAGTGAGCGTTAGCTTAGAACCTAACAGAGAATGGGATATCTGTAAAAATAAGTGTAATTGTAATTAAAACCCCAAGAACGGTAAAAATAAACAGGTTGTACATGTGGGATAAAATGTTAGGCAAAAAGAGGGGCAGAAATAGGGCGATAATAGATAAAAATTTACATTTTCACACTTAAATACTATAATCACGTTGACTAAACAGGTACTCCCAAGCACGGGGTATAGTCTTTATCCCGAGAATACAAAAAGGAAAGAAAAAACATTTAAGGGGGTGGCATTTTGAAGACTTGCCTCATACTGAGAAAATCTACAGCACGGCCCTGTCCTGATCAGCTGGTAAGAGAAATATCCAAATATTTATTTTCAAATATTAGTAGGAAACAAGATCAAGTTTTCAGTTTGATTGTGATTCTTATACGTATTCAAAACAGAATAATAAAAACCTATAAAAAGTAACTAAAAAATTCAACATTCAATTTTCTGTGCACTAAATGTTTAATCAAGTACCATAGCATAATGAGAAATTTATGCTGTTACGCTTGATTAAATACCAATTCTTTATCTGTAATATTTAATAACTTTTGAATTAATCTGTAAATTCTTATGAAATATATCCTTACTATTAATAATTTAATTGAAGATGACTTCAAAGTTGTTAATTTAATTTCATATCATCATTCTTTCAAAAATGGTAACAATTCAAACATCTAAAATTGATGAAAAGTTGTACCATTTCAAAATGCATGCTGATATATCTTTAAAGAATAATCAACTTTTAATAAGATCATTTTTATCAAAAATAAAAATATAAACAAACATAAGTTCATTGTTATATTAGATTCTAATATAAGTGCATTGCAGTAGGTCTCTGATTTACATGGTTTCAACTTATGCAGTTTCAGAGTTATATAAATGCTGTCTTTATATTTTTATTGAATTTCCATAAAATGTGAATGAAAATTTCATTAAACAATTTATTTTTTGCAAAAATATCATTTATGACCTCATATTCTCTTATCTATGCTTAAAATATGTTCATAAATTATCATTTGGCCATTGTTTGCTAATGTGCCCAATTTTATAGATCAAATTTAAGTATTGTTGGACTATTGTGGTTTTTGTTTTATACAGAAAAGTTTTGGATGAATTAATTGCATAAGTCAGGGACCTGCTATAGTTCTTTTCAAAAGTTAGTACTTCATATATGGTTTGTAATAAGTAAACATCTCATTTATGGAAACAGCTCTCTGAAATTTCTAATGTACTTATACAGTATTTATAATTATTGCTTCATATACAAAATAAAAAAATTAATAGATTTTTATTATTTCTCAAAGCTTTATTTGATGATAAAGCACAAAAAATTATTTTTCATGTATATTTTTAAATAAATATGGTATAATAAATTTTCAAATAAACATTAAATTCATTTTGTATCTATTAAAAAAAATATCCACTAATATTTTTAATATATATGATTAATTTTTCATAAATTCTGCTTTCATATCTTAGTCGTCTATAGTAGAACTTTTACTTCAAAATAAGAATAAAGTATTAAAATGTGATCAAAATATTAAAAAAAAATCTTAACTTAAAATCGTGTTTAAATTCTGTTTTAATATAGGTTGAAACAAGCTGTATGTACTATGATCAATATAATTGAAATAATGTGTTTTGTAAATTTTTTCCAAAAAATAAAAATTCAGGGATATATAAGCAATTTAATAGATGGTGTGAAAAAAAATTTACCATGAAAAAAATCTGATTTAGAAATTGCCATAATTATTTTTCAGCGTAGAGCTCTCAAATTTACTTAATACAGAAATATACAGGTGATATAGAAAATGTAATTCCAAGAAATGATTTAAATCTAATAAATAAATATAGTATTTGTAATAAAAAAATGACAGCCTATAATTTTATACAAATGTGTTATATTTTAAAAAATAATGTATTGGTATGTAGGTATTCAACTCATCACGGCATGTAAAGAGAAAAAATATATCTTAATGCCATCATATAATGTCAATGTATTAATGATGACTTTTTTTCCCTAGAAGTAATGTTTTTAAAATTTCCACAATTATAATCTAATGAATATTTCAAATTTCTTGATATCACTTTACATTGTTATAACATACCAATGATTTAGTATTTTCATTATTAAATGCATCTGCAGTGAATTCTTTCAAGTACTTGCTATATGGAAGTATTCAACTCATCACGGCATATAAAGAGAAAAAAAATATATCTTACATATGCATACATAGTTTCATCTGAACATTTCAGCAAACACACTTGATTCTTTCTAACACCTTTAAATTCAAGCATTTTATTTAATGTGTTTCATTCAGAATGTTGTCAGAATATCTCTCAGACAAATTAATTTAGATTGTGATGATTCAAGATTTGTTGTTAAAAAGAAATATTGTAATTAATAAATACATCAATCACTCTTTTTTCTTAATTTTTCTAAGTTTTTTAAATAATAGAATTATTGCAGATGTCTTCTAATAAAATAGCACAATCAACATTAACCTCTTGAATGCCTATGATTTTTTGAAATTAAACTTAATGTGCAAATAATTAAAATTTTAAAATCTTAATTTTTATTGAAATCTTTTGAAATTTTCAGTATTGATTGCAGTTTTTGCTCTCTAACAATTTAAACATATTTTTGGAATTTTATTTTTTTGCAACTTTTTGTAATGTATATGAAATCAACAAAAACATGAATTTTTTTTTATATGAAATTTTAGCCGTTCAGATATTTTTAAATAAGGACAAGTCCTCTGAATAAAATGAGCCATAAATGAAGAATTGGCCAAAATTTTTAGAAATTATTTATAAAAAAAACAGGAGTTACATAACTTCTGTTGAATGAAATTACATCATATAATTATTAAAAAAATTGCATAAATTCATTGAAATATCATCATTTTTATTAATATTTCATATTTATTAGCTTGTTCTTACTTCATTTACACAATTTTTAACAGTACTTTTATAAATCTTTTTATTTCCATCAAAAAATCCTAACATATACAAAAATGGTCTCGTCTAGTGCATAAACAACTATAATATATTTTACATTTCTCTAACTGGATTGTAAATGGTTTTTCTCAGCACCCAATGTCTCACTCTCGTATACAAAATAGACTTGGCTGCAATTTTTCAGGAAGAGAGAGAGAATAAAAGTGCCACACCTCTTTAAATGGCCCAAAGGTATTTGTAGAGCCAGATTTACATTTCAGGGGCCCTAAGACAAACAAAGCTTTGGGGCCCCTAAAAATTCAAATCAGCTACATCTAATTTTAAAGGCTCCTTATAACTTAGAAAGTAAAATTTTAAAGGTTCCTTATATCTAGCACTTTAATAAAAACCCATTTTTTCTTATTAAAAGTTTATAAAAGTTGAAAACTGATTGATAGTTTTGGGGCTCCTAGAATTGCAGGGCCCTAGGACTCGGTCTATTGGTAAATCCGGCCCTGGGTATTTGTTTTCGATTTTTTTTCCTGTTTTCTCCTAAATTTTGGTGAAATTGTAACAAAAAATAAATGATTAAGTTATATTTTAGTTTATTTTAACAGAATTAACCAATATTTTCCTATCTACAAATTTTTTAATTTTCTGCATTTTATGGCCTGTCTATTGGTAAATCCGGCCCTGGGTATTTGTTTTTTATTTTTTTTTTTCTGTTTTCTCCTAAATTTTGGTGAAATTGTAACAAAAAATAAATGATAAAATAAACTAAAATATAACTTAAACAGAATTAACCAATATTTTCCTATCTACAAATTTTTTAATTTTCTGCATTTTATGGCTTATTTTATGAAAAATTCGATTTTTTTCTAAAAACTTTGAAAATATCAAATTCCATAATTTGAATAACTTTGATAGATTACATTATAAAATTGACAGGATTGGATAAAAAAATCCAAATTCTATTGAACTGTTCAAATGTAAACAATGTTTGTTTATATATACAAGTAGGCCTCGATTAGTGCAAATAATTGGTTTGTGCTTACACCTCGCATTAATCAAATATTTGCTCGCACCAACTGAAAAACGGTATCAATTTTATAAGTCGCACTAATCGAAATCGCAGAATTCGCACTAATCGAGGCCTACCTGTACATAAGATCGGAAGAGCGTCGTGTACACTAATTGAATATCGCACTAATTGAGGCCTCCCTGTATAAGAATTTTCTGAAAAACGATGTCAATTTTATAAGTCGCACTAATCGAAATCGCATTATTCGAACTCGCAAATTTTTATAAGTCGCACTAATCGAATATCGCATTATTCGAACTCGCATTTTATAAGTCGCACTAATCAAAATCGCATTATTCGAACTCGCACTAATTTTGTAAGTCGCACTAATCAAATATGGTATCAATTTTATAAGTCGTACTAATCGAAATCGCATTATTCGAACTCGCACTAAACGAGGCCTATCTGTATAATAATAATTGCATTTCCAAATCTTCCAATTAAGTAAGAGCTGTATTGTACATATATGATATTTATACGATCTAAATATAAATGTACTATATTTTGGCAATATTTAATAATAACAAGCAATACAAATAACTTAAATATTTAATGTATCAATTTAAAAAAAAATATTTTGGCAATTGAAAAATTTAGGAACCACTGACAAAAGTATATATTTTCAACAAATACACACAAAAAAAAAACTGATTTTGCAAAAGCTGGATTAATAAAATCAGGATTGAATTTTTTTAACTTTTTAATTGTTTATCATTTTTTGTTCCACTTCTTGACATTATTCATATCAAAACCACTGAATGGATTAAAATGAGTTATTTTTATTTCTTAAAATGGGAGTTTTTTTGATTAAATGACTAATGATTTGAATTAAAGTTTTCTTTTTTGATAATTGACTGTTAGGCTTGATTTTATTTAATTTAAACCATTTCCTAATAGGCTTGATTTTTATATATATATATATATAAATCATTATATAATATAATATAAAAAATTCAGGATTGTGATATGTATAGGTTTAAATTAAACCAAAAACATTTGTATGTTAATAAATAAAACTTTATTTTCCCCAGCACCTTTTTGTATATTCTTTATATACAGTGGGGTATGCTAGAATAATACAAAATAAAAAATATAAGTGAAATAAATTAATTTTATATTATTTTTAAACTTTTATACACTATAAATGTCAATTTCTTACTATCTTTTACCAGCTTATGGCTAAAATTATATAGCAGAATAATTATAAAATATTTTTATTACTAAAAGTGCAAATAAGCATATAATAACTAACAACTGATAAAGGAATTTTACAAACAATAACAATGATGACTGACACCCTAATCAAAACAAGATCATTTCCAATGCATCATGTACAGTTCATTCCAAAAAGATTGTCACCTAAGCGGAAGATGTTCAGCTTCCTTACAATACTTACAAACCCATGAGATTAATTGGTTCAGGTGCGAATTCGAGTTTGCAGAGCTTTGGACAATTCCATTTATTTTTTCTAGTACGAATTCGAGTTTGCAGAGCTTTGGACAATTCCATTTATTTTTTCTAAGCAGCAGGATTAGATAGGTTTAATAACAGGTTTCAATCATTTTTTCCAAAAATTGATTTTGAGCATTTATTAGGAAAGTTTCAATTTTTTATTTACAATTTAATTTATGTTGTTGTTAATTTACACAAAATGCAGCATTATATAGTCGTAACTAAACGAGTAATTAAGCGATAAGTTGCTAAAGCACCAAGCAAAGCACCGGCAATAACATAATGGTGACTACGGGAAGAATTTTATTTTATTGTTTTATTTGAAAAAGCATTAAGATGTTTTATTTGAAAATGTATAATTCTGTCTGTTTGGAACAGTTTTTAATTTTATCATCAACAATAAAATAAAAAGGAATACTATTGGCCAATGTAGCGTGCATGTGTGTGCATTTGTGCACGCACGTGTGTACAGTTCGTGTTCAATTACTTGATAAAGTGTTTAATATCCGTTAATTGACCAAATGATAAAAACCAAATGATATTTATTTGTCTGTGTTTGGAACAGTTTTTAATTTTATCATCATCAATAAAATAAAAAGGAATACTATTGGCCAATGTAGCGTGCATGTGTGTGCATTTGTGCACGCACGTGTGTACAGTTCGTGTTCAATTACTTGATAAAGTGTTTAATATCCGTTAATTGACCAAATGATAAAAACCAAATGATATTTATTTTGTTTCCATGACAACTTAATCATCGGTTTTAAAAAAGAAAATATAAAAATTGAACGTGTGTGTCAAAATGAATTTTGTGTTATATCTGTTTTGGTTTTCTACTAATTTTTCTAATAAGAGTTTATATCTGTGTTGGATATTGAAATTTATAGTTTATGTTCTAACATATCTTTCTGAAAGTTTGGTATAAAGACAAAGTATGAGAGATTTCAATTGTTACATATTTACATAGTTATAACTTTATTAAAATAAATAGAACATATCTTTCGCTTTGTATTTTTATTGTTTTCACCCAAAACATTATAAAACAATTGGACTCGTTTAATTTATGTTGTTGTTAATTTACACAAAATGCAGCATTATATAGTCGTAACTAAACGAGTAATTAAGCGATAAGTAGGAACACTATTCTTTCAATGTTTTTGTATGCAGACTGAAGGTTAATAAAAAAAATGAAATTGCTTTTTGCAGTTTTATTGTTTTTACTTCTTTTTATCTGTCTCAGTGCTATGATTATTATTTATGATTTATCAAGACAGTGGTTTTTTAATTCTTAATAGATTATGGAAACATCTTTGATTATAAGTAGCTGGAAAGGATAAATCAGTCGCATTCTTGCTCTATGTATTGGAGCTAATTCATGTCCATTTTTGCTACTCTTTCTTATTGAAGAAATATTCATTATCTTCAGATTGGCATGAGTTGGAAATTCTGCTAGTCTAGTGCCATTCTTGTTTCAGCTACTTATGCTGTATTTTCTCTACATTGTTCATGCTGTTGTCTTGTGCCAACTTTTGCATTGAAATCACTAGTAATGATTGTGAAGTGTGCTAGATTGATGTTTAATTCCTCATTGATATCTTCATATAGGATTTCTAACTATTCATCCTAACAGCTGGTCATCGGTGCAAGCATTTGTATTCTTTCTTTTTTCTAGCACTTAGGTAAGCTAGAGAAGGCTTTATTATAATTATTATATAGTTACAGAAACATTTTTGGTCTATTTGACCCTCATCAGCTGTACTTACACTATATACATATATTACTTTCAGATTTATATATTTATATATATTCATATATTATAGCATATTTATTACTTTCAGGTGGTTTCTCTTGAAAATTCTCACTGTAATCTGTCCTCTTTGTTCTGAGTTGCTGCTGTAGTTGATGATATGTGTAATGCTCTTGTGGATTAGGAATCCCTTTCCTCCATTGGTATTATTCTCATTTTCTCAGGACTAGAAGAAATGTCTTCTTTGTAGTTACATGAGATTTATTCCTTTTCTTACTTTGCTAAGTCCAGTAATGTTCCAAATGATCTCTGCATTGTTTTCTAGTGCTTGTAGCAATCTTCTGTTGAAAACGATAGTTCATTATATGCACCCAAAGTCAGTAATCAAAGGCAGTCTGCCATGTATTTTTAGCACCCTCTGCACCTTCTATACTCCAGTTACTACCATGACTGGGCCTTCCATTGTGCTGGTAACTGAGAGCCCCTGTACAATAAAGAATCATTTGGAAGGGTTGTAGACATTATCTCCTCATTCTAGTCTAATGCAGTTGGAGAAGAGAAGAGGTAATATCTAATCTCTATACAATACATTGATTTATTCCTGCTAATTTATTAATTTTAACCTGTTGCATAATATGGACAGCGTATGTTGTCCAAGGTCATTTCACACAAGCAGCTGTTGATAGCATATGCCAAATGTGGCAGGACAAACAATAGAATTTTAAAACTGCAATCTGACTTGTCCTAATTTGGGTCCCTTTGTAGTTGTGTTTAGGGTTTTCAAAAAAGGAGCATAATTAGTCTCTGATGATGATTCCTAAATATATTGCTGGCTAAAATTGTTTATTTTAGAAGTGAAATGTTTTTATGAAAATTTGTTTAATTGAATATTTTTCAAAAAATAAGCTTTTTTTTCCCTCCCCTTTCTTCTCTTCCTTCTGGACTACTATATTCATGTTGTTTTGAACATATGTTGAAATAAAGTTATTACTGACATTTTTTGCAAAAATTAATTTTTTATAGGATAAATTATAAAATCTTAAAATATATTAAAATATTATAAATTGTGCCAAAATTTTGCTTAATTCTATTAAAATAGGCAATGTTTTTATTAATCCTTGAATTTTTCTTCAATTTCACTGTATTGTCAAAATATGAGAAAATGTAAACAAGCATCTGCCATTAAAATGGGTCTGGCACTTTGTTTTATTTCAGTCACTTGTTTCCTGCGAAATTCTTGCCAAGCTGCCTTCTTTCTGCAACTTGTTTTATTGGTTGTAATTGGCTAATAATCCATCTGCAGTCCAGTTAGAGTAAAGCAAAGAATATTATAGCTGTGTATGAGAGGAGACATTTTTCATATATATTAGGTTTTTTTTTAATATAAATCCAAAAATTTATAAAAAAAAAAATTCAAATAAAAATAACTGAAATGATGGAAAGACAAGTTCAATATACAGGGTGTCCATAAATGTTTACCCTGATAACAAAACAATGTAACTCTTAATTGGATACAGTAAATGAAACATGCATTATACCACATATGCCTCTACTCATTAAGTTTTGAACCTTATATAAACATTTAATACAGGTAATACACTTCAACATTTAAATCACTTCAACATGTGCACCCCTGGTAACACGCAAAATATCAAGCCGGTATTCAATTTCTTGCCACACATTCTGCAACATGTCTGGTGTGATTGTGCCAGTGGCATCTCTGATGCGTTGTTGCAATGTCACAATATCAGGAACTGCTGTTTTGTACACAATATCTTTCACATACCCCCAAAGAAAGAAATCTAAGGGGGTAATGTCAGGGGGGCCATGGAATTGGGCTGTATCTGTCAATCCACCTGTTGTGGAAGGTTTCATTAAGAAAATTGCGGACTTCTCAAGCCCAATGAGGGGGAGTGCCATCTTGCTGAAAGATGATAGTGTCTTGCATATCTTGATGCTGGGGAATGGCATAATTCACCAACATGTCTAGGTAAACATATCCACTTACATTTCTTTCAAGGGAGAAGCATGGGCCAATCACTCGAACACACATTAATCTTTGGACTATCCCGAATGTGTTCTCGTTCGACATGAGGATTTTCTGATCCCCAGATCCGGACATTATGGCAGTTAACTGAGCCAGAAACATGAAATGTAGCCTCATTGGAAAAACACACACGCTTCAAGAAATCATTGTCCTCATCCAAACGGTTCAGCATGTCTGTTGCAAATTGTTCACATTTTGGACGATCATCTGGTTGCAATGCCTGAACAATTTGGACCTTGTATGCATGCAATTTAAGACGTTTGTGAACCACTTTATGCACTGTACTCTTTGGCACTTGAAGCTCCCGCGAAGCTTATCTAATCAATTTCTGTTGCGACCTCGTGAATGCCGTTTGAACTGCCTGCACAGTCTCCTCCAAAACAGATGGTCTGCCACTGCTTGTCCGTTTCCAAATTGACCCCGTTGCTAAAAAAGTTTCCATCCATGTTCTGATTAACTTGACATCAGGTGCTTTCTTTCCATAATGGGACCTAAACTTTCGCTGCACAGTAATCGGTGATTTGGTTTCTGTTAGCCACACAACACACTGAGCTTTCTCCTGGGGGAAGCCATTTTTATGATATAGTTCACGCAGCGCTCCTTGTGGCGAAAGTGTTGAATGAGACACAACTGTACAGAAACTTCATGGGTTCCCTAGTAGACCTGTAACAAAAAACAAACGTTACCATCATAAATATAATTAATATTTAATCTTGAAATCAGTGTAAACATTTATGGACACCCTGTATAAAAATTATTAATAATAATGACAATATTTTAATAAATTTAACTTTTGAACTAATTATACCACATAACTTAATTTACTTTTTATTAATGAATATTAATTAATATTTATTATTAACTAATATAGAGCACAATTGGCAGTAGTGACTTCAAAACTATTTTATTTCACTACTTTTGAAGTCAGTACTGCCAATTGTGCTCTATATTAGTTAATAAAATAGTGTTATAGGCAGTTTGTATAACTTTCCACAATTAATATTCATTAATAAAAATTTGTATTATAATTAGTTTTCTATTGATTACTTTTGGAAATATGGTTCAATTTTCTTCATTCATGGCTTGTTTTATTCAACTATTTAAAAATATCAACTATTTCATTGAAATGCTAAATCATGATATAAAAAAAATTGTGTTTATGGTGATCTCATATACAGAACAAACATGTTATTTGTTTAGATTTAAATAATTTATAAAAAAAATATTTAATTATATGTCACTAAGAAGTTTAAAAATATATTTATAAAAGGCAAATATTTTTGCATTCTTAGTTCTAATATATATATATTTATTTTGTATTTTTAATCTCTTAATTAGGATGCTGCTGTTGTGAATCAGGCCATCTTCCCCATATGTTATCTATTAATGCTGCATTTAATCAAAGATGGTTAGCATGGGAAGTGACTGCAACAAAATATGTTTTAGAAGGTTACAGTATATCAGACAACAGTGCAGTATCAATGTTACAGGTTTTTGATTTAAGAAAAGCTCTTATAACATATTATGTAAAAGTAAGATTTTGTAATTTATATATTGATTTAATTAAAATTTTCATAGTTGATACTATAATAAATATCCACCAATTACAGTTTTTTTATATATTGATTAATAATTTTTGGCTGAATATAGATGAATTTTATTTGTAAGCATAGCATTTTTATGATACTGAAATATTGAAAACAAAATTCCTTCTCATTATATGAGTAAAATCTTTATTGAAGAAACTACCCCATAATATATAACAATAAATGAAAAACATTTTTGGATTATAATCAATCATTAGTTGTTTGTACCAACAAAACTAATAAATGCAATCATAATTATACAGAATGATTCAGAAACAGTGACAGATCTTTATGTTGTGCCAGGGCTGCAACTTTTAGGGAGCCCTAATTGCATAGCATAAATTAAAGAAGCAGATATCACTATCTGAAACTTCTGATATTGATTACCTTTCTAACATTCTAGGCTCTGGGCAGATCTGACATTCTGCCAGGTCCCAGAATGTTAGATCTGCCCCTGTTCAGAAATAATCATTCTGACTTAATATCACTTTTATATTTGATTTGAGATAATTTTTTGTTGCATTGTAGTATATTAGTTATATTGAATTCAGTAAATTCAAAAAATATGACCTTGAAACACAATTTAAATTTATAAAAATTGTAACTCAATTACTGTAAGAGATAGAATAATAAAGTCAATTAGAAGATTGTATTGGGTTGTTCGGAAAGTAATTTTGTTTTTTCACATTAGTGTCATTAGTTGTATTTTTAACCAGCCAAGTTCATTCTAAGCCATATTGTCATTATATATTTTGACAGCAGACATTTCAAGGTTTATTTATAAAAAATTTTTTTTGATTCTGGGTAGTTATTTTATTTTATTTTTTTTTTTTTGGTGTCATGTCAAAATGGAAAATAAAATGGAGATTTTTGGCATGTTATGTTTTGCTGTTTTATTACCAAAAAAAGGTAAGAATGCTTTTCAAGCAAGAAAAAAGTTATGTGAAGTGCATGATGATATGCTAACAGAACACCAGTGCCAAAATTGGTTTGCAAAATTTTATTCTGACAATTTTGATATTAAAGATGCATTATGTGCTGTAAAGTTAGTTGAAGCTGTTGATGACAAAATAAAGGTATTGGTTGAAACAAACCACTGAATAACAACATGAGAAATTGCTGCAAGATTGCATAACTTCATCCCACTTCTTACTTAAACATTAATAACTCAGCTCAGATCAAAAATGGAAATATATACTTTAATAGATTTGAAGAACTTTTGGCTTTATTAAGCCATCATCAGCAAATTACAAATAATGTATAAATAATAGAATGTTATTCGAATGCAAAAAACTTAATAAGAATACAATTTAAAATTAAATATGATATTATAACATTATATAAACTGTTACTTACTACTGCTTTTACTTACACTTATACCTTATAGACTATTCAGCACTTTGCAATTAAGTTTTACTTTCGTTTTTTACGTTACGAACGTTTTTGGCTATCAAGCCATCTTCAGGTAATGTTCTAATAGCAATAGAATGAATATCAAAAAGTTCTTAACATGGAGGTTGTATCGTTACTATGGTAACGGTAACATTATGTGACGTAACAATTTTTATATGTTTTTTCAACATATTTTCATGGCTTTACGATATCCACAGACAAAATAAATACTTTACTTCACATCTTCATAATTAAAACCACAAATCATAAAGCAGTTTTAAGTTTTAATTTTTGCCCTAACTTCATTAATGTAGAAGTATGCGATCGAGAGGGAAAGCCAACATTAACAAAGTTAGAGCAAAAATTAAAACTTAAAACTGTTTTATGATTCGTGGTTTTAATTATGAAGATGTGAAATAAAGTATAGTCAATAACAGTTCAAAAGCTCATTAAAGTGAAAAAGGAAATTTTTATTACCGTATTGGCATGTTATGTTTTGCTGTTTTATTACCAAAAAAAGGTAAGAATGCTTTTCAAGCAAGAAAAAAGTTATGTGAAGTGCATGATGATATGCTAACAGAACACCAGTGCCAAAATTGGTTTGCAAAATTTTATTCTGACAATTTTGATATTAAAGATGCATTATGTGCTGTAAAGTTAGTTGAAGCTGTTGATGACAAAATAAAGGTATTGGTTGAAACAAACCACTGAATAACAACACGAGGTATATAATAATAGCATAACTGTTTTAGTGAAATAAAGTATTTATTTTGTCCGTGGATATCATAAAACCATGAAAATATATCGAAAAAAACATATAAAAATTGTTACGTCACATAATGCTACCCTTACCATATGATCTCTGGTTACCATAGTAACGATACAACTTCCACGTTAAGAACTTTTGAAATTCATTATATTGCTATTAGAACATTACCTGAAGATGGCAAAAACGTTCATAATGTAAAAAACAAAAGTAAAACTTAACTGCTAAAAGTGCTGAATAGTCTATAAGGTATAACATTATATAAAATATTTACAAAATAACTTCTAGTTATATAAAAACAATGTAGAATAAAAAAGAATTAATAATAATAAAAAAAAATTTTAAATCGGCACTACAAAATCACGATCTACTGGGACCAAGCAAAGATTATTAAACAGTTAAATAATTCTGTTGATGTAAAAATTGCGGAGTTTAATTATACATGAATATAGAAAATGATGTCACGTGATAAATGACAACCAGCTGTCTATAGTACCATCACAGTGGCTTGTTTAAGAATTAATTTTGTAGTGCCTAGTTAAATTTTTTTATTATTAATTCTTTTTTATTCTACTTTGTTTTTATAAGTTATTTTGTAAATATTTTATATAATGTTATAATATCGTATTTAATTTTAAATTGTATTCTTATTAAATTTTTTGCATTTGAAAAACACTCTATTATTTATACGTTATTTGTAATTTGCTGATGATGGCTTAATAAAGCCAAAAGTTCTTCAAATCTATTAAAATATATATTTCCACTTTTGATCTGTGCTGAGTTATTGATGTTTGCTGCAAGATTGAATTTCTTCAATTCAACCGTTCACAACCAGTTGAAACAACTTGGTTTCATTTCAAAGTTCAATATTTGGGTTCCATATGTTCTCAAGGAAAGAGATTTATTTGCTCCATCACATTAACATCTGTGATTTGCTGCTCAAACATCAAGAAAATGATCCAATTCTGAAGCAGGTCATAACTATTGTTGAAGAATGGATTGTTTACAACAAAGTTGAATGCACATAGTCATGGAGCAGAAGAAAAAAGCTGGCTCAAAGTTCGAAAGCCAATATTCATAAAAAAAAAAGATGCTCTTTGTTTGATGGGAAGGGAATATTATTATTCAAGGGAATTTTATTTTTCAAGGGAATATTATTATTATTTTTTTTTTCTTTTCCAAATTAATTGTGAAATTTTCAGACAATTTCACAATTAATTCGGAAGTGTACTGCCACCAATTGGACAAATTGAGTGATCAATCAAGCAGAAGAGCCAGAATTGATTAATAGAAAGGCATAGTATTTCACCATGACAATGCCAGATTTCATATAAGTTTGATGACTCGCCAGAAACTGTTATAGCTTGGATGAGATGTGCTACTGCACCCACCATATTTGCCAGATCTGGCACCCTCTGATTATTACTTGTTCTGGTCTTTACAAAACTCTTTAGATGACATAACATTTAGTTCAAATGGGGATGTCAAAAATCACTTGATTCAGTTTTAGCAAGCAAAGATCAAAAGTTCTATGAGCATGGAATCATGCTACTACCAGAAAGATGGCAAAATGTATTGGACTGAAAATGGTCAATATAAAATTAAATAAAATATATATATACTATAAAAAATGTCAATATATAATTAAATAAAATATTTATATACTATAAAAAAATTGTCTATTACCAGAAAGAAGGCAACATGTGTTGGACCAAAATGGTCAATATATAATTATAATGTGTATATACTGTAAAAGAATTGTCATTCATTTTGTGGGGATCAACAATCTGATGTAATTAAGAAATAATTAAGTCAAGTATAGGTCAAATGAAAAGAACGAAAAAAAAAGGAGTTCTGTCAAACAACTCTGATGAAATACAACGACATTATAGATGGTATTTCAATCAGCTCGCGAACTTCGTCCACAATAACAATAAATCGCTGAGATAGTTTATATCAGGTGTCCGCCAAATAGTCGTGAATCGGATACCTGACTCGGCAAATGTTCAAGAAATAAACGTCTTGGTTCTCAGCCCAGGAATAAGGGTCAAAAAGGGTCATGGATATTTAAGAGCCAATGCGCCCTCAATTGGCGCTTATTCCACAACCGCTTGTTCATGGAACAGGTAGGTTCCTCTATTTCCAGAATTGTTCATTCGTGGCCACCGCTTTCATCTGATTCCACGACCTCTGCTCTATTACTTTGTCCATCCCAGCCTAGTAATTCACTGGTGCTATGACGATTTCCTTTATTTTTTTCGACCTTAAATCGTCGATTTTTTATTAGGATAACAAGCCATCTTTCTCCGGATACAAGATTTCTCTGTTCCGGTCTTCTCCTCTGTGTGTATCTTCAATTTTAATTTATGAACTAAAGACTGTGTAAAGAGAGACTAAAGACTACTTTTGAAGTGACCACCTCATCAGCCTCCACCGAATCTGTATCCTCTGATTGTGTTTCCCGGAAAACTAAAAACCTTACAATTCAGGTATTTCTCCTCTCATTGTAAGATTGTCATTCACAAGTATTGTGATGGAGATCTCTCTCTAAATAAAGGAAGTTGTTCTTCGATGAACGTAGTCTTTGTGTCAATTTGCCAAACAACAACAACACACCTGTCCTTCTCCGCACCGCGCTTTATACCACATTCAGGCCTAACACCTATCATTATCATCCTCGATATGATCCCACAATTTTCATGGAAAAAAAAATGAAATTACTTTCCAAACTACCCTATAGATTACCATTAAATTAGTTTTAAAATTTTTAATTTAATACTTCTTTCAAAGTTAAATTAATGGTAAATACAATCAATTAACTGTTTTTCTTTCAAAACAGTTACTATTGATAGCAACATGGAAATGTGTCAGATTTCCATCTAGAGGATTTATGGTTAATTGTCCATTGTTTTTGTTATCCATTATCATTCTTTGCCATTTTGTTTTTATTCCATTAAGGGCTTTCTAAACTTACAATGAAATCAGATGAAGTATGAAGAATGTGGATTAATAGACGAGAGTCCCTTCTGAAAAAATTCTGGAGATGTGGGATATGAATTCAAATCCAACATGGTTTTGAATCAAAAATCTTATACACAGCAATCAGCAGCCAACTGCATTGAAGTTGACTGCTTTATCATTAATTTATTCCTAAAAGAAGTGCCAAAGTACACAGTTTTAGGTCAATCTAATGATGATCTACAACTTTCTAAGTGAATTTTTGTCATATTTCTTACAGTATTTAAGTTACAACATGAATGAAATTAATCTTAGAATTGCATATTATGGAATTTCAATTGCTGTGCCTATTAGCTGTAAATATTCATAACTTCATAAATTATTATATTGGGAGGATTTTTTTTATAATATTATAGATTCCATAAATATTAAAATTCTTAGAATAAATAATTTTGTATTATTTTTGTCCAATATACTCAAATACACTTTATATGGGGCCAAATAAATTGCTAAAACTTATTGTTTATTTATTTATAAAAAATTGCCAAAACAACATATTTATAAATCTTTGATTACAATGAAGTCAATAAAATTGAGATATAAAAAATTTAGTATAATATAATATAATATAATTAATAATATTATAATAATAGTGATATACAGAGTGAAGAAAAACTTCATCATAAAGTTTTACATATTGATAGAGGGCACCAGAACAAGTTGAAAATGTCAATGAACATATGGTCTAAATGGCACTATTTTTGAGTTAGGACCTTTTAAAGCTAGTTAATCACAATCAAGAGCAATATGCAACAGTACACTTCATGTGCTTGATTGTGATTGACTAGCTTTAAAGCAGCTTAACAGAAAAAGGTACTATTTAGATCATATGTTCATTGACATTTTTGACTTGTTTCAATGCTCCCTATCAGTATGCTGAACTTCAGACAGTTTTTCTTCACTTTGTACAGAAATAACTCTTACTATGCAGTTTATTCATTCCAAAAAATTACTGCATTAAATTGAATCTATACTCATCAGTGAATATATTCAATGAAAAACTAATAATTCATTTTCAAAAGGAACTTTTTAACTTAAAAAATAATTAGAATTGAAAAAGAAAAATATTTTGTGCAGAATTAAAACTACAAAGATCTTTGCAACAGTGAGGCATTGTTCATGGTACAGAAGTTTTTCAAATACTTTTTATATTACAAATATATGTTTGTGTATATATTTACTGAATAATGTAGTATTTTTATAATTAAATAATGAAGTAACAGTAAAACTTTAAAATTTATGTATAATAAAAATATGTTTAATATAATATAAATATGTTTTTGGCCTTTAATTATTACTATAAGGTAATAATTAAAGGCCAAAAATAAAAGATATGGCATCATGGCAGTCCTTGTGTACTAGATATGTGTACAATGTACAACACAGTATTGTATTTATTGAACTTAAAAACAAATGAGGTAATGATAGATGTTTAATTTTCTTAATAATACAGATGTTTAACTTTCTTTTTGGGAAGACCAAAAAGAAAGTTAAATATCTGTATTATTTTAATAGCAAATGGGAAAACATGTATAAGGGGATTAAAAAGCTAAATGAAAAATCAGAGCGTACTGCACAATATGTATAAAAGAATACATTGGGATGATAACCTATATTTACTGGGTCATTGGCAAGATTTTTAATTTTGGAAAAATAATAATAATTAAGATTCAGTTATTAACTAATAGATGATACCATCTTAGCCTAAATTTCAATTAATTAATTATTAAATTACAGTGTTAATTCACAAAACCTGCTTACACTCTTTATTAATAAATCAAGCAACAAAAGCACTATAATGCAGTAGAGGAATATTTAAAAACACTTTTATTTTTTGAACTAATGTTTTCGGCTTTTTAAGTTCATCATCAGGTTCTTATACTCGAATAAAAAGTTTCGAATTTTCTTAACGGTTTCAAATAACATTCAGAGTTCTAAAAGTTCAAATTACTTAACAAAAAACAAATGATCACAAATAATAAACATAAAAGGTTGCCATGGTTACATGATTTTTTTATATATAGTTCTATACTGCATTAGTAGATAATTCACATACGTGAGCAAATAAAATAATACATATTTGGTAACAATTCAAAAATACCAAAAGCATGGGAATATGCCATAAAGAACTCTTGTTAATAACAGAATGAGAATGGTATATTTTTAGGTTAAATTTTGAACTGTTACCAAATATATATTATTTTATTTGCTCATGTATGTGAATGCGGTATAGAACTATATGTAAAAAATCATGTAACCATGGCAACCTTTTATGTTTATTATTTGTGATCATTTGTTTTTTCTGTTAAGTAATTTGAACTTTTAGAACTCTGAATGTTATTTGAAACCGTTAAGAAAATTCGAAACTTTTTATTCGAGTATAAGAACCTGATGATGAACTTAAAAAGCCGAAAACATTAGTTCAAAAAATAAAAGTGTTTTTAAATATTCTTCTACTGCATTATAGTGCTTTTGTTGCTTGATTTATTATTAAATTAAGTTTTACTCTAAATTAGCTCATTAGGGATATTTGGCTATAAATTTTTGATTGATACTGAAAATTAATTTAAATTTCATTTGCTTGCCTCAGTTCCAGATAATTTACATATAAAATTATTAATTTTTTATTATTATATATATTATGACATTTCTGGCCTTATTTGATTAAATTTTATGAAAATTTGTATAATGCATTGTTCTCTGATCCATCCAGTTTTTCCTTTCCAAAATAAAACACCAGAATTTTCAATTTAAATTTTAATCCACAAGTCTAATTTACAAGTCTAGAAAATGTGGTGATAAAAAATATAGTTTCTGTCATATCCTCTCGTTATCAAACTTTTCAATTATGTAAGCCATAAACCCTGAAAATCCACTGAAATTATTGTCCCATATTGATTAGAAACTCACTACTTCATCATTTCTATTAATTAAAATATTTATTTAAAATTTTTTTTTGAAAACCCACTAATTCTTTATAAATTATTATAATTGTTTAGTATTCTATTTTTCTAATTTGTTTTCTTCAAATTTCAATAGCTCTTTGCCAAAAATTTGCAAGCTTTTAAATAAAAGCATGATACTTTTTTTCATTTTCACCAGTATTACATAAATTCCTGATTTTATTTCTGGATATTTACTGTCTTTATCTCTTTTTAAACTGTTATATAGTGTTAGTTTTTTTATGATATCTTTTTATGTAGTTTGCATTTCACTGTTTTAGTATCTAACTTAGCACTGGATCATAGACTATTGGTAGCATTATTCTTCTATTATTATCAATATTAGCTGCTGGTTGGAAGTTAGATTATGTAATTCATCAAATATTTCAAGCACTGTTGATAGTTTTATAAATATTATTCATGTACTTAATGGTAAATCTTTGTTTGTAACCTTGTTTTAAGATTATATAAAATTCTTTACTTTTTAATTTTAAGATATGATGGATTGTTGTTTAACATTGCAATTTTTAAGGAATCTAACCCAATGTTAATTGAAACCAAAAAATTCACTGACCTAACATAAATTTTCTAAGGAGTGGGTTCCTAATTTGATCCCAGATTCTCTGAATGGATGCCAAAATGCTTGCATCCAGTTAATCTGGTTGAATGTCCTATGTATTGTATAGTTTAATTAATATATTACTCTTAGACAATATTATATACTTGAGTTAAGACTCATATAAAATATAGCTATCTTAAATAAGTAAATAAAACAGCACTAAATAGCAAGAATAAGTTTTTAATTGGTATAACGTTTTCGGGCAATAATTGCCCCTCTTCAGTACCATACAATAAGCCTATTGTATGGTACTGAAGAGGGGCAATTATTGCCCGAAAACGTTATACCAATTAAAAACTTATTCTTGCTATTTAGTGCTGTTTTATTTACTTATTTAA
>AYEL01047440.1:0-16208 GCA_000484575.1 Olivierus martensii
GTCGATAGATCGATATTAACTTGTAGTAGAATACTACAATATCAAATAGCAAAATTTCGATTATCTTATAATAAAAAAATCCCGATAATGCATTTCCCCCAAGTACGCCCTTACCCCACTCCACCTTATGTGAAATTGTGATTGATACATAAATTAAATACAAATATAGCTTGAGGAAATCTAATATGGTTAGCATGGTTAAGGTTCCATAATCTGCGAAGAATTATACTGTATGTAACTATTTACATTCTGTTGCTGTATAAAATACAAGAGAGAGATGAAATATTCTAAATGGCTTTGGCAGTGTTCTTTCTCAAAGTTATAGAGTTAAATAAATATCTATTACTTCATGATTAAAACAATATAGTCAACTGATATTTGAAAGCGAAAGTCGTTTTCATTTTTTATTTATTTTCTATTAGCTTAAAAAAAAGAATGATTCTAGTCAATACCGCAACATAATAGCAAATTAAGATATTTTAATGCTTTAGACCAGGGATGGGCAATCCGCTGCCTCCGTGTTTGTGAACAGGTTTTCTCGTTAGGAGTTTAGTAAAAAGTAAAACAAGAAATCGGCTTAAAGACTCACATCTCAAAAAATAATTTTAAACTAGAAGTGATTAATATTCAACCAAATATTTCGGATATATCACGTTCTCGTCAGTTCTAGAAGTCACATTAAGAATTTCTATGTCAATTTATAATCATATATGAATAAATAATTGTGATTTACCCGCACTTTGTTCTTTTTTCTCTTGTGTGCGGCTCGAATCAGTTCGAAAGTTATAAATGTGGCCCTTACATAAAAAAAGGTTGCACATTGCACTGGTTTTTAACTGGTATTCTGCAAGCTTGTCACGGGTGTTCCACGAAATTATGAAAAAATATATGTAAAAACCTATAAATTTTAATAAAATATATGTTAAGAACTGCATACATATTTTTATTGCTAGTATTAATATTGCATATCCTTATATAAATATTATTAATTTTGATGTTCCGTAAAATCTTTTTATAATTAAAAATATTCCGCAACTTAAAAAGGCTAAGAATCACTGCTTTAGAACAACATATTTTTAAATTATATACTGTATAGTGAAATTAGTTTCTAGTCAATCATAATCTCTATAGACCAGATTATTTTTCTACTTGTGTGGAATAACCATTTATAATTAAAAAAAAAAATGTTATTTTAATTTATAATAAACTTAGAGTATATTGAGAAACAACCATCTATTTAATATATATATTTTTTTTAATGGAATTACTTGTAGGCTACCATATATAATCATAGAAAGGAATTTTCCACATAGTCTACATGTTATAAATATTTAAATAATTTGTTAGTAAGCAGTATTATGCTGTAATTTAATATTATTTAACAATAGTATATTAAATTACAACATAATATAGATGACATTTGTTTCTAAATATTGATAATAAATAAAAATTAAAATTAAACTCTCCGTTTTACAAGTAATGTTGATATTAACATGCAGTGGCGGCTCGTGGATGATTTTTGTGGGAGGGCTGAAAAAAATTATAATAAAAAAGTTTTTTTGTTTTCATTTAAAAACCGTGTGAAAGCGAAACCGTGTAAATTGAGTACCGTGCAAATCGAGGGCTAGATGTATACATACATACATAGTTACATACATTTGATATTGTTTAAGTGAACATTTACATAAAATTCCAAACTGGATTTGATATTTTTTCTTTGGTTTTGGCAATGCTTGTTTGTTGGTCGATAGCTAAACGATGATTCCTTAGCCATTTTTTGACGTATGCTTCCAGTTTCTATTCTTCTAAAAGAGGTCCATATAGTTTTATGAACATTAAATTGGAAACGTGTTTAATTAATAATCGAGATCGTGTGTCATTTATTATTAAATTCATACAATTTTTGTTATTACTAAATTCATAGATATTTTTCTTTAAAACCTCGCTCACATTTTGCTAAACTTCATGGAATCATTCACTCTCTCTGTATTTAGTTCAATAAGTCTATGTGTACATTGTATTGTTGATTGAAGACTTTCCTTAAAAATAAGGTATTTTGATCTTTTTATCTTTAATTTGAAGTTATGAATAAAATTAATTATATAAAATTATTCAATTATGCTCAAAGATATTCTAACAAATTGTACCGGAACGCGTTCCGGTGGTGAAAAAAATATCGGAACGACGTTCCGGTGCGTTCCGACCCCACTACACCACTAAGTGGCAGATATATTCACAAAGACGCTTTCAAAGATATTAAATATTTTTTAGTTTATTGATTCTGTTAATCACTCTAATCCGCAATAACAACAACAAATATCTAAGAAAATTATCTAATGAAGTACATCATAAAACCGATTAATAATATTTGGTAATTTTTAAATATTAAAACAAATTAATTCATTTTAAATTTAAATAATTAGCTAAATTATTAGGCTATAAAAAAAAAAATAATTTACGAAAATATGCAACAATTTTTCTTCAAAATTTGCTATTATCAAGGCCATTATATCAGTACATAGATCATATTCATTAATTTTAAATTTAAACACTAGATGGCTCAAATAAATTTGTTATTTAGTAGTAAAGAATGAAATGGGGAGTGTGTTCTTTGATTTTTGCGTAAGTCGAATACGCTGTTTTGTATTAAGAGAAAGTATTTTTTGTGATGAAAATGAAATGGAAATTCAAGCAGATGTACTCATTTGGTAAGACTTTTTCTTTCATTTTATTTCAGATATCACATTTATAATTTTGTATATAAATTGAAATTGGTTTGTTTATATCGTTTTGCATAGGAATAGCTCTTATCTAGAAATATAAATCTTGCATACATAAACATATAAGTCAGTAAGTGTGGATAAATAAGATTTTAAAAATCAATGAAGATAATTGTATAATAAAAATTCATCATGCTTCATAATTATAGAAGAAAGTTTACATTTCTGAATAATCACCTTCTAATAAAATATTTGTAGAACTGATAGTATTGATTAATGGTAGGATTCTAATTTAGCCATAGCACGCGGATCTATACATTAGAGAATTGAAGATTCGCGCCCACCGACTGATGTATAAAATACGAATCGACAATTCCGTTGTATTAAAAGATTCACCCTAAAACTATCTGGGCTATCAAGATGTTTTTATTGAATCTATAATAATCAAAAAGTAAGAATATAAAAGATGTTTTATTAGAATCTATCATATAATCAAAAACTAAGAATATAATTTCGAAGTGACGACGGCCGCTTATCATATATCCGAGTGCTATGGTTAAACTAGAATCTTTCCGACTTTAAAATGATTATACTGTACACGATTATCATACCACAAAATTTTAATAATAATTTAAAAAATCAATAATATCGGATTAAACATTAGTACAGTATTTATTTGTTAAACACTCCGGATAGCTATATTAAAGATTCATCTTATAAAAGTTAAATATTTTACATCATGTTATTAAATATTTTATATCAGTTTTAAACACATTCTGGAGGTAGCAAGTGTTTAAAACACTTGCTACCTCCAGGATGTGTTTAAAACTGCAATCGGTGATCCATCATGTTAAAGTTTCATCTTTAAAAATCTCATATACTGTATCTGCACCAGCCACCAAATAGACAACTAGTTTTTTGAAAAATTTTTATTGCTAATAATCTTTTATTGATTTATGTTAATTAAGTGTGGACTTATGAAAATCATATCATTGAATTTTTGTTTTTTTTTGCTAATTTTACACCCCTTTCCAATCAGGGAGATTACTAAGGCCTCACGCCCACAAGCAATTATCAGTCAGTCAACTATTTAATTGCAGGAGTGAGAACAAAGGACTCTTGTTTAGTCTGCGAACAAAAGAGTTGCTAGTGGGTGCAGTCTCATAGAAGTCATTGTTCTCACTCTTGCAATAAAATAGTTGACGAATTGATAATTGCATGTGGGTGCGAGGCCTAATTGGTGCATATCATTGAATGTTAACTATCAATTTGTTATGAAAGTCATTGTTCTCACTCTTGCGATAAAATAGTTAACGAATTGATAATTCCATGTGGGTGCGAGGCCTAATTGGTGCATATCATTGAATGTTAACTATCAATTTGTTATGAGTATATGGGTGAATGTGAAAGACCTGTATGATTAAAATGAGAATTTTAGAGTAGTCTTATAATGATCAATAAATTACAATAGATAATAATAAATTATTAACCATATTGAATTATTTATTTGAAAATATTTCAATATTTTCTTATTTAAAAAAATAGATATTAACAATTTCTTTTAGATTACCATTTTTGAATCTTCTCATATCATATGCTTCCAATATAATAGGTTCCTGACTTAGTTAATTACAAGTTATGTGGTTTCAGAGATATGCAAATGCATAAGTCATTTTATTTGTGTTGAATTTCTTTAAAATTTGAATGAAAAATTCATTAAATAATTTACTTTTTTTGCAAAAATATCACTTATGATCTTAAATTTTCTTATCTACACTTAAAGTATGCTCATAAATTTCATTTAGCTATTCTGTTTAAATAATGCACTCATTGATATATATTGTATTTTATCATTGTTGGACTAATACAGTTTTTGACTTATGCAGAAATTTTTTGGATGAATTAACCATGTAAGTCAAAGACCTATTGTATTTAGAATTGATTTTTATAAAAAAATTATTCTAATTCTTATTCTTATATTTAATCCAAAGAAAATTTAGAGAAATATATGTAGTATTTGAGAAGTGACAGAATACTTTCTCATATAGTAATGTTTTAGTATTAGATAAATGACAAACAGATAAGTTACTTTATTTATGTACCTATCACTAAAATACTTTTATATTATCTAGTAAATGATTTTAACATTGTAGATATCCATACTTTTTATTATTAATTATAAATTTGAATATAGATGTAATTAATTGTGTATTAAATTATATTATCAGTTTATTGCAATTATTAATTTTTTACTTTATATACTAATTTTTATTTTTTTCTAATCATATATGTATATTGATATCTTTATTATAAATTTTCATTCATAATTTTTATTTTGTTAAATAAATAATTTGAAATTAATTTATAAGTCTCTACAGAAAATGGAATTAAAAAACAGTAGTGACAATGACTATCAAGAAGAAGAAATGCCATCAACTGTTAAATTAAAAGAAAAGAAAAGAACTTATAATGATGAGGATTCTGATTATGAAGTTTCTAATCCTGGTTGGGCTGATGCAATGGCCAAAGTGCTCCGCACGAAGACTGACAAATCCTTTATTTTAAAGAAAGCAAAGAAAGATTGTGATTTTGTTGAAACTAAAAAAAAAGATATAGAAATTGTGGATGAAGAAGGAAAAGTAATAAAAGATCCTATTGATGAGCAGATAAAACAGAATGATTATCAAAATCAAAGGAAAAAATTATTAGAACAAAAAGAAAAAGTAATAAAATTATTTTAATTATTGTTAATTATATTAGCATATCTTTTACCATGTTAATGTTTTTATAGAAATTACTATGGAGGAATATGTGTAGGGTGAAACCAGATATTTCAGAAAAAGTAAAAGAAAGAACATTAGCAAGGATTGCTACAAAGTAATGATTTTTAATCTTTATATATCAAAATATGATTTGATTTTTAATTTTATAAACAATTGTATTTAAATATTGATTAAATTGAATAAATTCTCTAATATTTATTAATTTATAATTGAGTAAAAATATTTAGTGGATACTTTTAGTAGAAATTTTATTATATAATAAATTATATTTGTCTTTGATAGGATTTAACACTTTGCCATTTCTCATGGTCTTCTCCCCATCTCCATTTTAATTTTTAAAGAATTTCATTTTTAGGCATTTGTCACTGTAACATATTTTCTTCTCAAAATGTTTTTTTTTATCAAAAATTGAAATTTTTGTAGCATAAGTTATGATCTATAAGACAGTTGACTAATTTATATTTACTTAAATGATTTTTTAAAAAATCCTCAATTATACAAGGCTTTCATGAACCTGGATAACCTTTTCATTGGTTTTGAAAGCTGTTGATTTACCTGGTCTTTCATCATCTTTAATTGAAGTTCTGCCATCTTTAAAGTGCCTGAATCACTCAAAACATATTGTCTAACTCACAAGGGGAGGTCGCATCTATCGGGTCCGGGATTTAGACAATTTTTATATATGTTATCTTGCATTTTCATTTATATGTTTATTTTCCCCTATAGAATATCCAATATCGATTGCTTTTCTCTCTCCTTCAGAATTTTTCGGAAGTGATTAATAGCATTGTCGTGGTAGAGATCCCTAAGCCTATTGATCTCAACCTTGTATGGGTGCAATTCTAAGACTAAAAAATTGTAAAATCTCTCTCATATCTTCTTTAATAAATCTTTTATTTGTTTTACGTTGTCTCCGAGTTCATTTTAATCTGGAAAAATTACTGTTCTTCCATCCTTACTCATAAGTCCACGAACGCGCAAGGCCTAAGCCTGTCATTCCGTTAGGTTAGATAAACCGAAATATCGTCATAGAATATTTTTATCTGGAGGCGGCCACTTATAGAGCCGCCATCATCACAGGTCTCATGCAATATTTTTATCTGGCGGCGGCCACTTATAGAACCGCCATCATCACAGCTGAACAACACCCAACGGCCATTTATAGAGCCGCCATCATCACAGGCTGACCAACACCCATGATAGCCACTTATAGAGCTGCCATCATCACAGGCTGACCAACACCCATGATGAGGTCAACCGGAAGATGAAGGATGGGTTTCGATGGTCCGGACCCAGATCCCGATGAACTGGAACCAGGGCCGGATTTACCAATAAGCAGACTAGGCCGCGTGCTAGGGCTGCACGATTCTAGGGGCCCCAAAATTATCAATCAGTTTTCGACTTTTATAAACTTTTAATAAGAAAAAATGGATTTTTATTAAAGTGCCAGATAAAAAGTAAAATTTTAAAGGTTCCTTATAAGTTATAAGGCGCCTTTAAAATTAGACGTAGCTGATTCTAGGGGCCCCAAAGCCTTGCTCGTCCTAGGGCCCCAAAAATGCAAATCCGGCTCTGACCGGAAGGATGGGTTTCAACGGGCCAGGCCCGGATCCCTCCTGAAATATTGGAGGAGTGGGACCCCCGGATCCTCCAGAATGTTAAGCCATAGCTTTACCACACAGCCATCAGGCTAATCTGTTATTTCGTCAGTCCGCAGGTCCCACAGTTTGTTCTGTGAAGTGTTCGTTAACCGAACATAAAAATCTTTCAGAATCAGCCACTGTTTTAATTTCTTTTTTTACAGTATACAAGTTTTATATTATTTGAATAAAAGCGCTCATTACGCAGAATTAGAAATGGAATTTGTCCAAGATCCGCCACTTAATATTAAAATTAACGAATGATTTTGAAATGATGTTTAAAAAAAGTTCCGTTAATAACGCATAATAATATATTTAATCATGAATGTTTTCAATACATGCAGTTCCAATTCTTGCCACTGTTGTCACTACTATAGATCGTTCGTCACTACGATCTTTCAAATATGGCGCCGATCATGCCAATTTACACGTGATTGTATTTACTGTTTTGAATTATTATAATTTCAAATTTTATCATAAATCACTAATTAATATATTCTGCACGTTGTTTTTAAGATATTAAGCAATTGTTATATCAAATAATTTTAAATATAATAGCTATTTTTTCAAATTTCCATAGTAGAGTGAAATACTAAACTATAAAGGTATATTTTTAAAACTTACAATATTTGGTAAATATTTGTTATTTCTTCTGTTTTTAATACTTTAATACAAGTCAAAACTTACATTATTTAATTAATTAATGTAATAAATTGATAGAAACTATTATTATTGAAAATTTATCAAATAAATACGATATGTAAATCTATCTAGTGAAGACTTTAAGGTAAGATTCTAATTTAGCCATAGCATGTGAATCTATACATTAGAGAATTGAAGATTCGCCGCCTACCGACTGATGTATAAAATATGAATCGTGTATATATTTTGAAAATTTTATCATTTCAAAAATATTTTTTGAGATATAATTTTAAAGATATTAACTGAAGATTATTAAATATTTTTAATTCGCTTTTTGTTATCTATTTCTGTAATATACGGTATAAAAAATATGAGATATTGATTAAAATTATTAGTGACGGTGCGGAAGCACCAAAAACGATAGTGCAGAGTTTAATAAAGGAAAAGTTGTAACTATACTGCGTGTAGTGCTGTTTTTTTGGAATTTTATGAGAGAGGAAGTTGCTCTTTCAAAGCTTTGTATCAGGCACAGTTATCCATACATATCTCCTGATAGATAAAGACTGATCTTAATGATTGCTGTCATTGTGTCCTTACTATCAAGCACATTTTAACTGAGTGTTTATATTTCATGCCAAACATTTACAGCATTTTAACCAGTCTGATTTTAACCTTACAGATCTTATTGACAATGTTTTCAATTATTCTGGCCGTTTTGCATTTATTGCATTTTATTGACCATTTGTTTTATATCATATTTAGTACTCAGCTCTCGATTTACACGGTAGATACATTCCTGGAAAAATCATGCAAACCAAAACTGTGTAAAACGTACTAAGGTCAAGTGATATCCTTGCTAATGGATCGCGCGGAGGCCTGTCTTTCTCGTTGGCCACGGGATCGAGCTATGTGACATCAGTCCTGTCTGTCTAACTCTGGTGGGACGTGGCGTGATGAGATAGATAGATAAATAGATTAAAAAAAGATTCTATAAAATATTTTCAACATTTCTTTATAAGTGCACCCAGCCCTCGATTTACACGGTAGATACGTTCCTGGAAAAATCGTGCAAACCGAAAACCTGTAAAACGAGAAAACAGAATTCACTCAAAATAGAAGGATATGTTCAATTAAACTGTAAACCGTCAAAATTCATACAAACTAGAAGGATATGTTCAATTAAATTGTAAACCGTGTAAATCGATCTAAAATTAAACTGTAAACCATGTAAATCGATCTAAAGAAGATAATGAAAAGATTCAATTAAACTGTAAACCATGTAAATCGATCTAAAGAAGATAATGAAAAGTCGAGGATATGTT
Organism: Olivierus martensii; assembly: GCA_000484575.1. Taxonomy (NCBI): domain Eukaryota; kingdom Metazoa; phylum Arthropoda; class Arachnida; order Scorpiones; family Buthidae; genus Olivierus; species Olivierus martensii. Next base: position 9,108 of record AYEL01047440.1, read on the forward strand.
AACCGTGTAAATCGATCTAAAGATATGAAAAGTTGAGGATATGTTCTTTTGCATAAAATGAGATAAGGATTAAAGGAAAAAAAGGGGATTGGTTCATTTCGAAAATAAAGAAAAGTCGAAGATATGTTCTTTATAATTGTAAAATGAGATTAAACTGTAAACCATGTAAATCGATCTAAAGAAGATAATGAAAAGATTCAATTAAACTGTAAACCATGTAAATCAATCTAAAGAAATTAATGAAAAGTCGAGAATATGTTCTTTATGCCAATCTATCTATAAAAGATAATGAAGAGTCGAGGATATGTTTTTTATAACCGTGCTATAGAAGATAATGAAAAGTCGAGGATATGTTCTTTATAACCGTGTAAAATGAAATAAGGATTAAAGAAAAAAAGGGGATTGGTTCATTAATTTTTAGATACAATTTAATGCTTGGAAAAAAAGGGATTGGTTCATTAATTTTTAGACACAATTTAATGCTTATTTTTTTTTTATTTTTGAAAATTTAAAATAAACATTAACATCGAATACGGTACAAAAAAATTAACAATATTCCGTACAAACATCGAATACGGTACAAAAAAAAATTAATTAACAATATTCCGTACAAATAAAAACAATAAATGCATTCAAACATAATTAGACGAGCTGCAAGCATGAGTTAAGTTTAGTTGAACTGCGAGACTTGGACAGTAAAACTTAATAGTGAGGGATAAATTGTGAAAGCTAGAGTGGACTAAGAAGAACTGTGAGTTATTCTGAATTAAAGACATAGATTAGTATTATATGAGATAATTTTCGGATTTTGTATTGAATTTAGTTATAGTGAAACAGAAAGTGGAGTAAGAAGAACTGTGAGTTATTCTGAATTAAAGACATAGATTAGTGTTGGAAGAACTGTCAGTTATTCTGAATTAAAGACATAGATTAGTATTGTATGAGATAATTATCGAAAGTTCTTCTGAATTAAAGACATAAATTAGTGTTGTATGAGATAATTATCGGATTTCTGAATTAAGACATAGATTAGTGTTGTATGAGATAATTATCGGATTGTGAATTTAGTTATAGTGAAACAACATTATTTTGTTTTGTGTGAATAAATTGGACTATCGATTTAGTTATAGTGAAGCAAGATTGTTTTGCATTGTGTGAATAAATTGGACTATACGAAATGTAGCTTATATGAAACAAGATTATTTTGTTTTGTGTGAATAAATTGGACTATATGATTAGTGTTGTATGAGATAATTATCGGATTTTGTATTGAATTTAGTTTGAAACTAGATTGTTTATTTTGTGTGTAAATAAATGGGACTATATGAAATATAACTGTATTCACTCTTTATTAATCTGTTTGTGAATAAATTGGACTATACGAAATATAGCTGTATTCACTCTTTAGTGTAAATAAATTGGACTATACGAAGTATAACTGTATTCACTCCTTATTAATCTCTACGAACTCGTAAACCCACAAATGTGTAAATAAATTGGACTATATGAAATATAGCTGTATTCACTCTCTATTTTAATAAATTGGACTATACGAAATATAGCTGTATTCACTCTTTATTAATGAACTTGTAAACTCAGAAAACATGACAATATGATACTCTTTTAATTTATAAATGGCATAATCAAAACATGACAATATGATACTCTTTTAATATATAAATGGCATAATGCAAAACAAATCTTTTAATTTATAAATGGCATAATGCAAAACAATCAAAATAAAATCCAAAAAATAATTTTTTTTTGTTTTCATTTAAAAACCGTATAAAAGCAAAACCGTGTAAATTGAGTGCCATGCAAACCGAGGGCTAGGTGTATTTATTTTAGTGTATTGTTACTTGTTTTTATTTGACATATGACTGTTTACAACATTTTCTATATTTACTGTTCTTTTGTTCTTTTGAGTGTATCTTGTTACTGTTGTTTTAATAGTGGCATTTTATACCATTTTTTTTTCTTGTTTTTTATCAATGTTCTAATTTATTTGTTTTTTATTCTTATTGTTTATTATACTGTATTTTTAAATTTTTACGCAAACATCTCATGCAGTTTGGCTTATTAAGCCCTTGCACCATTAAACACAAAACAACCATCAGTGGACTGATTGAATATTCATTAAGGTAGTGTGCCTGCAACAATTTTTGTTTACTACTTCATAAAAGTATAATTTTAAAAACTATTATGTATCCACGTGATTCATAGCATCATCTCATTGCTGAATTTTGAAGATCATATAGTAATGAATTAAGAGAAATATATCTGTAAGAATATTCCTGATGAACAAATAATCAATATCTTAGCAAATAGAGATAAATTATATGAAAAATTTTTAAAATACAAGTAGTCCTCTACTTATGTTTTGATAACCACATCATAAGTTAAAAAAATTATAAATCAAAAATGACCCATAATAATAGTAATTTTAGTAATAATAACAGACAATGGAATACTGAATTCTTCAAAATGGTAAAATTGTCTCGATTTGATCCCAGATCATCCAAGGTGTAAAATTATCTGGAATTGAACCCTAATCAATCTCTCAGGTGGTAAGCAATTGCTTACAAAGTAGCCATTGGTTGACTATAAATTTTTAATAAAATAAAAATATTTCTAGCCAATATACTATGAAAGTAGACATGCTCAGAATATTGTAAGGGTAATTATAAGATTGGATTATCACAAGTTAAATGATCATAAGTAGGGAACTATCTATATATGTAAAAAATAATCAAATGTTTTATAATATGGGCAATTTTATTGAAAAAATTCCTTGGGCTCTCCAGAATCTTCAATCTGCTATTTCTCTCTTCCATTTATCATTTAATAAATGTAGGAATAATATAGGAAAATAAGAATAATGAATATAGGTATTGAATCTTAGATAACCAAAGAACTATATTAATAGTGATAGGAAGGAATAAGATAGTTAAGTTTTGATTATTCTGAATAGGTTGTAATGTCATATATAAAATTATACAGTTGTAAAATAAAGCTTGACGCTATTGGCTGAATTATATGGCAAAAGTTTTGAATATGATATTATAATGTTTATAAAAAAATAATTGGGTGTGATGACAATAGATTCAATACAACATATGAAAACATTTGATAGAGATTCAATGTTAACATTTATAAATATAAATGAAGAGGGCTGAAAAAGCTGAAAATAGTACTATATAATAAGTGCATTGAATTATGATAATTAAAATAAATGTGTTGTCCTGCTATAACGATTGAAGAAAATTTAATTTGTATAAAATATTGAGCAGAAATATGGTAGTTAAGGTTAAATTGGTAAAATATTTGCCTTAAGAATAATTTTAAGAGAAAAAACCCCTGCTGGATGATGAATATTCTGTTGAAGCAAATATTCACCTTAAAAGTAATTGTAGGAAAATGGAACTCACACAGAAAGACAAATCTTCTGTTGAAAAAATATTTCCCATAAACACACAGCAGTAATAGTTTATATTAAACTAATTTAGCTAGTTTAATATAAACTTAAACTATAATAATAAAAGACAATACATATATGTATGTCTGTGTTATCTATAATTCCTCAGAAAATAAAACTAGAATTTTGAATATTTGGAATCAAGTTTAATTTGGTTATAAGTATTTAAATGCAAATATAATGAAAATTGGATTAATGAACAGGAAACTTATTTACAATCAATTTTAAAATGTGTTATGACAAAAAATACTTAAAAGTTGATTATAATTTTTTTATTGAAATTTATTTTAAAATTGAATTTTAAAATAAAATGGAAAAAATTAGATCCTATATCAATTGGATAATTTGAAGACAAGCTAAAAGTTTAATGTTTTGTAATATTTTATAAAAAATTATTTTGATTTTTTTTTTAATGTTGATTTAACCAGCATATCATATCATATATATATATATATATATAATCATGTACATCATGATATATGCTTAGATTATATAATGGATTAGTGAAATCACATATTGATGATGTTAAATATTAAGTAGTTTTTTTCTTTTTCCTCCCTTTTTAATAATAAATGAAAGAAAAAAATTCAGACAATGATTTCATTACAAAATATATATTAAATATACAATTATTAAATTTTGCATAATATTTAAAAAGCCAATACGTTGAGAATTCTGTATGATGTCTTGATTTTGTGATGATATTATTTATTAATTAAAAGGGGAAGAAAAAAACTTCAGAAGGCATAATTTTTTGTTATGAAATAAATTGTCAACAGTGCCTGACATTGCCCTGGAAATTTTTTTTTGATGCAACAATGATGTGTCGACAATGAATCACGATATTATATACTTGTGACATCATACATTGCTGCATCATAATGACATCATATATCCAACTAAAATGTTGTTATCCATTGTTACATCATAATACAGCTTATATCAATAATATTTATGATGTCATGTCAATGTAACTATAATATCATTCAAAATTCAAACAAAAGTTTGAAGGATTTAAATATGTGTTTTTGTAGCAATAGTAAAATGTCCAATTGTTGGAGCAATCTTGATCTAGGGTGCATTGTATTATTCATAGAGTAAATATTGCTATATAAAGTTTGATCTTGATAGTTCTAACAGTTTGGAAATCCCTAAGGAACAGATAGACATTGCATTTTATATATAGGTAGTCCTCAACTCACAACCATTCATACTTATGATAGCAATGTTATCAATAAATTTTGTGATTAGACATTTGTGATTGATCAGGGACTTAAAATCTTTGTCATCATAATTAACAAAGGTTTAAAGTCCCTGATCACTGATGTGATATGCAAAAATCACTCTTTTTGAGTCTGGCTTTTGTATTTTCATGATTGTTAAGTTTATTACAATAAAACAGTGTGTAATAATAAATATTAGTAGTTGGAAACCCATAAATTTTGGACATTTCCAACTTATGACTGTTGAGTTTGAACCAAGCCACATTGTAAATCAAGGAGTTACTAATATTTAAATTTTTTCATAAATGCAAATACAGTGGACTCAAATTTTTATGAACTATGTCATTGGTTCCAAATAGTGTTTCCAAATTCCCGACATTTTGGAACCTTCGGGAATCGAGAACGGGAAATCGTATTTCCCAAGAATTCTCGGTTCCCAAAATAATCTTTTTTATTTAATTTTCGATGATCATCTGTAATAATGGCTATAACAGTAAATATTAATAAAAGCCGTAGAAAAGTTGGGGCAAATGAGGTTCGCAATCTTTCAGAGATTTCAAGACAATCCTATATATAAAAGGTCGATGCAAAAAATAAGTAAATAAAATTTCCTGAATGGAGATAGAACGGAATTTCATGACTAGTGCATATCTTGCCCTGAGAACTAAACAAGGGTCACTATAATATCATTTTGAGTAGATTTCTGTTACATTTAAGGTTTTCTCAAATATAAACAAAGTAATTACTACAAATTTTATTTAACTAAACTTATAATATACTGTGAGATTTTACATATATCATACAATGTATTAACATACATCACAATCGTCAGCTGCAAACAAACTGATGGAATGTGGTTGATAGTATCGGCAGTTACTTTATGAAAACTATTTATCATGAAAAACAGAAATAGTTTGTGTTTACGCAGAGAAATGTTTATTTTCACAGTCTAGGATTTGACTACAATGTCATATTATGGAAAGCTACCTTAGATTTCATTAACTAGTTCACCTGAAGATGACTTTGTAAACAAAGCTTGGGTTCTGAAAATAAATATTTTTTTGTGTAAACACCGAGTGTTTTCTGTTCTCCTCGATCAAATATGCTTGATTTACAAGAGCTAAATTAGCTAGTTATATGCTTTTTGATTCTGGTGTCGTGCGTGAATTTCTAGCAGCATGTAATATTGTAACACAATGTAACTTTAGACGTGTACTTCTAGTGGCATGTAACTTTAGATAGCGATAAATAAGAAAAATTGACATGTAATATTGTAACACAATGTAACTTTAGATAATGATAAATAAATAAAAATTTCCAGAAGATACATTGTGAGTAGTACTTTTATTTCCCATTGTAGGGATTACTGCGTTCTAGGAGTCGATTTTCCCTATTTCCCAAGAAAAGTTTGTCGGGATTCGGGAACGGTAAAACGAAAAAATTCCCTGGAACAGGCGGGAAGGAATTCTCGCCCGGAAACACTAGTTCCAAAAAGTCCTTAATGTTAATTAATGCCATTTCCTTTCACAAACTTTTTTGGGGTCCATAAGAGTTCGTAAAATTGAAAGTCCATTGTATATTATAAGAGAAATTAAAAAATTTTTCTTCTAAAAGATATATAAACATGAAATTATTAATTGGATATTGCACAGAATTTTGGATGTCTTCAGATTGTCACTATGAAAAGACTTTGGAAAACATTGCTATAAGGAAATAAAACATATAATATTTATTGACTAATACTACACAAGATAGTAACATTTTTGGCATTCTATAGCCCTCCTTAGCCACATCAAATGCAGCTGGGAAGATCACAGAATATGAAAAACATTGCTGTTCTGTTTAGTATTAGTTAATAATATATATAATATACCCGTATATACTCGTGTATAAGCCAAGGTTTTTTCATCAAAAAAAAAATTTCTGAAGTGGGGGGTTGGCTTATACACGGATCAAAAAAATCAACTTTTTTTTTGGCTGGAGAAATTGAAGTAATAAGCAAAACCATAACTTATTTAACGTATCTCCCGAAGACCAGGATAGAAATTTTGCAATAATTCATTTAATACAATATCAGGTAAAATTTTATCTTATCTTGATGCAATCGAGTGTGTCACGCTGCCGACTTCAACCTGCGTCTATATAGGGTGCACCAGCTAAATCCGAACAAAATAAACAATTTAATTAAACAAAATTTTATTCAACAGAAAGAATAAAATTATCAAAATTATCATTTGCACATTAATTTTGGATCCCTTTAGATTAAAATTACTCGATGTAATTCCCTTCTGCCTCAATTACTGCCTCGATCCTCGACCGGAAACGATGACATGCCCTGAGTAATGCCTGCTTGTCCAAGTTCGAAAATGCTGCCTCAATAGCGGCCTGGAGAGATGCTACATT